>RQTK01000480.1:171467-186392 GCA_003991915.1 Elysia chlorotica
ACTACTACTACTACTACTACTACTACTACTACTACTACTACTACTACTACTACTACTACTACTACTACTACTACTACTACTACTACTACTACTGCTACTACTAGTTATTATCTGCAATCGTTGTCAGGTGTAAATGAGACTGCTATTAAAGCACATGTAATGTTCCTCAACCAAAATTTAATGTCTGGAGAATAAAAGTGTTTATTTTGAAATTCACAGGTTCTTTGAATGTTTGATCAGCACAATTTGCATACGTCTCGGCAGCTCGTTAGAGATGAACTCTTGCACACGTAGAGCATTTTTACTTCATTTCATTTATCACCTTTTTCTGTTTCTTCTCTCTCTTAATCTATCTAAATCTCTTTTATCTCTTTCTCCCCCTCTCTCTCTGTCTATGAATTTATTGGACTCTTAAGTATCTCTCTGACCTTCTCTGTCTGTCTCTCTGACTCTCTCTTCTTTCTTTCTATGTTGCAGTAGTGTTCGTGTGTATTTGTGTCTGTCCGAATGTCGCTCTAATTCTTTTTCTCTTTTAGTTTTTGTCTCCTTGTGTGTCTTCCTCTCCCCCTCTCTCTTCTTCTCTCTCTGTCTGTCTGCCTATCTGTCTGTCTGTCTGTCTCTCCCTGTGTCTATTTGTCTGTCTGTCTGTCTGTCTGTCTGTCTGTCTGTCTGTCTGTCTGTCTGTCTGTCTGTCTGTCTGTCTGTCTGTCTGTCTGTCTGTCTCTCTCTCTGTCTCTGTCTCTGTCTCTCTCTCTCTCTCTCTCTCTCTCTCTCTCAATCTCTCTGTATCTCTTGTTCTATCTGACTGTTTAGTCTCTCTCTGTCCGTGTGTATGACTCTCTCTTCTTTCTTTGCATGTTGCAGCAAGTGTCTGTGTGTGTTTGTGTCTGCCTGTCTGTCGGCCTTTGCCTCCCCCTCTCTGTCTGTCTCTCTCTATCGCTCTCTCTTCTCTCTCCTCCCACCTGACTATAAAATTATTTTTTTAAAGGCATGATTTATTCAATAATAGCAATAATATCACTTTAAAAATTATTAAAACGTGCTATTAATAGAAATCTGTGCAACCGACTGACTGAGGTGAAGATGCTTTTTGCATATCAAGGGGAACAGTGATCCATCTCTTTAACAATATTGTCATAGTTAGGATAGAAATTAGAGTGATACTCTAAAGAGCATTTTTGGGAGCTTAGACTACAAGGCTAAAAGCCTATTATGTGAGTTATCCCAAATTGCCTACTATTTCAATGATGTAGCTCAATTTGGTTCTAAAGGCTAATATTTGCATATTTCGGTGATTCTGTTTGTAATTTTAGGAAGCCTCGAATAACAAATGCCTTCATGTACATGTATCCCTTAATTAAATTAGAAGTTCTTTCAAAATTTAATGTCCAAGTAGGCATACTCCAGGTATTTTGCACCTCTTGAATTAATTTCCTTCTGCATGTTTTATTTTCAGGCACGGTATAAACTTAAGAAATATCGTGGAAAGAGAGCCTTCTACACCTTTAAACTGCAAAGTTGTATGCTGTGTTCGAGTATGGAATTTTATAAAATATAATTTTCTATATCACCTTGACATGGACAAGCTTGCCAATAGCAGTTTCGAACCAGTAACCTCGCGTTTGAGAGACTAAAGTTCTAGCAATTGCCCCAATTAGGCCACCGCAGTAAGATGAACAAAGGTTATGAAAGGTGTGAGATTATGAAATGAATGTCGAGGAGTAATTTAACTTCTTCATTAATGTATACGTTTTTGGACCAAATGGGCAGAATCCACAAACATAACATGACGTAGCGTAAGTCTCGTTGTAAACCTTCTTATACTTATATTGTTACGACGAGACGTAAGCTACGTCTTGTTTGTGCATTATACACCAAGAATGCTGCTAACATGGGGACGTAGCCTAATTACCGACTTTTAAACCCCCTTTATTTATTGGAGTTATCGAAAACTGCACCTTTGCAGAACATGTACTTGTCTAGGCCTCCGATGCCTGTGATAGAATTTGTTTATGAGAATTTTTTTAAAGAAGTATTATTTAATTAGCCTCTTGTATCTTGGAAAGCAATTTTCTTATAGTTTTAGACTTCTTCTGTTCCATCTTCTTTAAAGTTTAGGTTTGGAAACCTTTTTAAACTAAAGAAGCTATTAAAAGTGCGCGGATCTTTAAGAGTTTGTTTATTATTATTATTACTATTATTAATAATAATTGCTCTCTTGAATCTTGGAAAGATTATTTCCATTGTTCCTCTGAGTTTAGTCTTCTTCCATTTTATGTTTAAATTAATGGTTGATAACTCCTGGCCGTTTTAAACTAAAGAAGCTAATAACAGTGCGCAGATCTTGAATATTTTTTTCTTTAATTTTTTTTTATAATAGGATTACGGAGCGTGTTCCAGAGTCTCACCACTGATGTAAAGAATAATATGAATGAATCGGTCATTTGTTGGAATCTACACTTTAATAAGGTTAAGACAGTAGATGTTAAATAGGATACGTATTATGTACTTCTTTTTAGTGAGGCCTAATTGTTCTGGAAAATAAATATATATGTAATACCGGTACCAAATTAATGTCTTCAAATTTTAACTGTGTAACATTGGGTACAATTTTTAAGCCAACACCGATTGATGAAACAAATAATAACTTTAAAAAACATTATCTGGAAAGATAACACGACTCCGAAGGTCGGCACTCGGCAGGTGACCTAAATAGTAAATGTCGCCAACACACATGATTGTGTTCATGTAGAAATCTAGCAGCGCTACACACAGATAAAAGGGGACATTAAGACGAAAAAAAAAAAATCCGCACAGCTGACAGTGGATGTGGTACAAACAGTCAATGTACCGGCATTGCACTTAACTTGTACTTTGATAGTGCATTCTATCATGGTAGCGATAAGCAACTAAGTAACGCTTGTTATAGCTGGAGTTGAAGGCTTACGAAGACATTCACACAGAAAGACTAGATCTAGATTGAGAGGTAAGCTGCCGTACTGTTTCATAAAAGTATATTAAACGATCTAGATCTCGAGTTTTCTTTGGCGATAATAACTAGATCTAGATAGCCCTATAGGTGAGACATGCTAAGTGTATTCCAATGATATGGTTTCAGGTCACGGTTTTAGAGCTGTGCAGTTTCCTTTTTAACGCTCGTAGGTTATGTACTTATTATTGGGATTAAGTAATTGATGCTACCAAAAAGATAGAGATATAGGCTAAGTCCTGGTACCCCACAGTCTCATGTGTGGTAGGACGTAAATTTGTTATACGCTTGTTTTGGGACCAGTCGCTGAATAGGATCATCGCCGATAATCTAGGTTATGTAAAACTAGAAGAAAGGTACTCTTCTATTAAAAAAAACCTAACAGGTTGACTTAACTTTTACTCGTAACTAGACTTCGAGGTACCACATCACTACAGTTGTCAATATTGTCATATTTGGTATTCTAAGCGTTATTCGAATAATTAATCATTTAGACCTACCGCTACGTTTAAACGTGAACATAATCTCGAAAATCATGTTAAAACGGGTTTTGAAAACTGAAACACATGCGAGAAAGAGTGGTGAGTGTAACAATTAATAATCCATTGTAAATAACTTAATGTGAGGATTCTTTGTAGGGGAAAACTTTCTCCTAGTTTTACTTACTCTAAGTTGCCAAGGAGGATCATACTCGACGAGGGGTCTCAAGACTGACGTCTGGTAATTTTACATGCTGCCACACACGAGACAGTGCGGGGAAGAAATGTATGAATAGATTATGATTTAGAGAGGGACGAAAAGATAGAGGCATAAGTCCTGGTTTCCCCAGTCTCGTGTGTGGCAGGGCGTAAATTGTTAGACGCCTGATTTGGGACCAGTCGCCGAAAAGGATCCTCTCCGGTAATCTAGTATTTGTAAAACTAGAAGAAAGGTACTCTTCTATTTAAAAAAACAACAACAGATTGACTTAACTTTAACTCGTAACCAGACTTTGAGATCAAAGTGGTATCTCTATTTGATTACCCGTATTCCCTTTCATTCCACCACATCACTACAGTTGTCAATATTGTCATATTTGGTATTCTAAGCGTTATTCGAATAATTAATCATTTAGATCTACCGCTACGTTTAAACTTGGACAGAATCTAAAAAATTATGTTAAAACGAGTTTTGAAAACTAAAGCACAGACGAGAAAGAGTGGAGAGCGTAAATAATCCGTTGTAAATAACTTAATGTTATGCATGTTTTGTAAGAGCAAAACTCTACTAGTTTTACGCCTGAACGGTTCCCAAGTAGGACATATACGGAGACGGGTCCCAAAACTGACGTCTTATTTTTTACATGCTACCACACACGACACTGTGCGGGGAAGGAAAGTTATAAAGATTGAGAGAGAGAAAGAAAGAGAGAGAGAGAGGGAGAGAGAGACAGATAGAGATACAGAGAGAGACAGAGATAGAGAGAGAGAAAGAAAGAGAGAGAGAGAGAGAGAAGGACGGACGGACGGACGGGCGAACGGACGGATGGTCGGAGGGAGGGAGGGACAAACAGACAGAGAGAGAAGAGAGAGAAATAGTGAGAAAGAGAGCACGTAATCCACCTATGCATAGCTAGGGAGAAAATAAGGTACAACAGATTAAAAGACAATGTAGACAGGAGGAAGAAATAGAGTAAATCGTTACAGATAGAGATATAAATCAATAGATGCTGAAAAAAAACTAATGAAGGAAAAATGTATCACAAATAAATAATTGACCTTTTAACCGGCAGCCTATCTTAAGTTTTGACCTCAAATTAAAGAATTATAACGATTATACATGCCCAAGCTACAACTAGGTCAGAGTTTAAATTATACTCCGACCCACATGTGGATGCATAAAATAAGGCATCGCTAACGAAATTTCCACGATGGCAGGTATCTAATCTGTTGCTTGGTATGATACAGCACATATATAGGTGACTGGGAGAGACGAATAAGTCACTTACTGTTGCATGGACACGGCTTTGGTATGATACAGCACACATGTATCAGTTAAAGGTGACCGTCTGAGACAGGAGTCCTGGTATCCCCGCCCTGTCTCGTGTGTGGCAGCACATAAAATTGTCAGACACCCGTCTTGGGACCCGTCCACAATATAGCCTATTTAGTGCTGCTGTTGGACTTTAAACCAACCCAACACAACCCATCAGTTATAGGTGACTGGGAGAGCTGAATTAAGCTAGTCACTTACTGTTGTATGGACACGGCTATGTTCTCTGAACGGAGAAGCCAATCCTCCTCCTACTTAAACGTCTCTTAAGTTCCTAATGAGACTCCGATTTCGCGTAGTTGAGTTGAGTTGGAATAAATTCCAGCATCAGCACTATATAGGCTATATTGTAGACGGACGCTAAGACAATTTCATGGGATACTATGATTCATCTCTTAGCCGATCACATTAAACTGACACCGACCCAACAAGTAGGGAGCGAAATCACCAGGACTCGAACCACAAACCTTTTGCGTCGGAAGCCGATGTTCTACCCCAGGGCCACCGCACCCCCACCTCCGATTTTATGAAGGGGTCTCGAGATAAGAAGTCTGACAATTTGACATGTTACTTCACAAGAGACAGTGTGGGGATACCATGGCTCCTGTCTTAGCCGGTCACATTAAAACTGACACACACTCAACCAGTAAGGGATAAAATCCGACAAAGTAATACATTTGCCAATCGTGTATTCAAACCGTATAACTCCCTAGTGGGAGTCATACGCTCTACCACAGTTATTTAGGCAAAAGCTTTTCAACGAATCGTCGGTTTTTCTCAATTATTACATGTGGCGTGTAATTTGCTAATTATTATTTTGATACATGTTTATGCCAAATGACTAGTGCTCTATCAATTTAATTATCTTAAATCCATAATCTTGTTCTTATCCTATTTTCTGCACAATTTCTCTTACTTTCTCCCTGTCTGCATCTTTGTTTCTCTGTGTGTCTATATCATGTCTTTCAGCTGCCTTTATCTTTGCTGTCCATTTGACTTGGTATGTTAGTTTGTCTTTATCCATGTTGTCTGTCTGTCTGTCTGTCTGTGTGTCTGTCTGTGTGTGTGTCTGTCTGTCTGTCTGTCTTCTGTCTGTCTGTCTGTCTGTCTGTCTGTCTCTTTTTCTGTATCTCTGTATTTGTTTGTCTCTCTGTGAGATATCTATCTGTCTTTGTTTGTCTCTGTCCGTCTATCTGTTTCTTTGCATGTCTGTCTGTCTGTCTGTCTGTCTGTCTGTCTGTCTGTCTGTCTGTCTGTCTGTCTGTCTGTCTGTCTGTCTGTCTGTCTGTCTGTCTGTCTGTCTGTCTGTCTGTCTGTCTGTCTGTCTGTCTGTCTGTCTGTCTCTCTCTCTCTCTCTCTCTCTCTCTCTCTCTCTGTCTGTCTGTCTGTCTGTCGGTCGGTCTGTCTGTCTGTCTGTCTGTCTCTGTCTCTCTCTCTGTCTCTCTCTCTCTCTCTCTCTCTCTCTGTCCCTCCCTCTCTACCCTCCCTCTTTCTAGGGAACAATTTGGACTAAGTGTATGCTGATAATGCTACTCGTCATCACCAGAATTATATTTTTTGCCCACCTTTTAGATCTACCATTTTAAGTACAACATCGCAGTAGCTTACAAATAACCACAAGCCTTCTCATTCTTATATCTCATGACGAGCAGTAAGCTTACCACAACGTATTTACGACCGCTATTTACGACCGCTATTTACGACCACTATTTACAACCACTAGTGCCTTTTTACTTCTAACATTAACAAATTCGATTCCATTAAATTTTTATTTTAAACCCTGCAGATGTCCAGTTTCTCAGAGCGAGCGGTGAATCTGACTAGGACGTCTTTGATGGTGGGTTTTGCCACATCACTATCCTGGGAGGTGGGCATATTTCATGCCCTGGCAGAGGCATCAACCCCCCTGACATCAGTACAAGTGGCCCAGGCAAAAAGACTTAAGGAAAGGTGGGACATTCATGATTGCACGATATAGAGGAGATGTGTTTAAAAGAAGTTGTTCTGGTTTGTTGGAAATTGTGTAGCATGTTTAATTACCAGAAGTTTTACACTGTAGCAAATATTTTGCGCTTGATCCCTTTTATTATGATCTATATTAAAACTAGAATAAGCTGGGTTGAATTGCAAGTTTTAATGTCCAATGTCATCAATATATAGGCTGTATTGTGGACAGGTGACAAAACTAACGTCTGACGATTTAACGTGCTACTACACAGAGACAGGGCGAGAATACCACTACTGCCGTTTAAGCCAGTCATATTATACTAACACTAACCCAACCAGCACAGGACAAAGTCATTATTGAAATAAATATTTGACCAATTGTGGGATTTGAACCAGGGCCCTCCAGATTAGTAAACCAATGATCTATTACTTGAGCCTGTTCACCTCCCCCTCCCCGCATACCGTTGAGAAAACATAAACATAATTATGCATGACTTAAATCAACTCAAATGCGGTTTTTTACGAATTACTGTAACTTTACTGTATACATTTTGTGGGAACAGTTTGAAAATTATAGTGTTGAAAGAATGTGTGCTTCTACTGAAAGTTGCATGATTCGAGGACGCTATTGTGATACAACTCTGTAAAAAGTACAAGCATATATAAATATTTCTTTTTTCTTATTTTAACACGCAATCTTTATGGCATGAGAATTGATACTTTATGATGCCCGATTTTTTAAGAGACAGAATTTTTAGTCATTTACATGTGCATTATTATTTAGGATTCTTTATTTCTCAACAACGCAAAAAAAAAAAGAGACGTCGAAAATGAACAACCATTCCCGCTTTCAAAATTAAATTTCCGTTGTGCGCAAGAGTTCACTTTAGTCCACGCAAATAAGATGGCGACCAAAAGACAGTCTTTGTGTTGGTGCAGGTACGTGCGAGAGCTGCTGGGTTCCCTTGTCACAGCTGAGTTAGTACAAGTCTCCACGAGGGAGGACGGAGTCCTTCTATACAGCCTGGAGGAATCAGCCAAGAAGGAACTCGAGGGCCCCACTGGACCTATCTTGAGCTACCCCGCCGTGGTCGCCACGCTCTACCAACCCGTCAAAGAGTGCGTTTATGAAGACGGGCCGAATGGTTAGTTCGACTTATGCGAGGCTTCGAGTTACTGAGGTTTGGTTAAAGAGTTTTTTGAAGAAGTTTAGAGTAGAGCTCTCGTGGTGCGGTATTTTGATATTACAGTTTTTGTTATTGGCGCAAAAGATATTTATCATTTTGTAACTATTTTGAAATACACACAAAAACAAAAAACAAAAACAAAAACAAAACAAGGGTGTTAACTAGGTTCGTTAATCTTGAATTGGTTGTACCTAGACACCCGCGCAGACTCTCTGTCATATATTTCGTCCTCAATATCTTGACGGCTTTCTTTAAACTTCCGTGACATCTCAAAGAAACAAAGATCTGTTACTTGTGGGTTCTTTTTGCATTATTTGGTTTCTTCTTCTTTAACAATTTTTTTCAATAATGGTTTCGACTCTCTTATTTACTTGACTGCTGTGTAAACAAATCCAGTTTTTCTTGTGAGTTTTTGTTTGTTTGGGTGTACTCAATAATTATTTCAATATTTAAAAATGACAACTTAAGTTTCTGTGTGGATAAAAATATTTTCTTTGGCTGAGAAATAATTCTCAAATGTAGTCTGTTTTAGTTTGTTTTTACTTTTAATTTTACACATATTTACCTTACTTTATAATTATATTATAACTTTATCTTTTCAGGTGTCAGGTTTAACGAACATGTCCACGGTTTTTACGACCGCATGATGGCGGCCACTGCCCCCACTATTATGTCTCATTTTCTGAAGAGCTTTCCAGAGCTGAAGTCTCGTTTAGGTGAGATATGGGGTACAAGAAAATTTATTTTATAGTTATACATATATCATAGTCAGACGCTCAACTTAATATACCTCATCTTTGCACTATGTACTGTAGTTGAGATCTAAAGTTTTGTTTATGTTAGATAGAGAGGGAGAGCGCTCCCTATCGAGTATTACTATTTTACTTGTTCTTCTTGTTCTTGTCCATCAATTCCTACCAGAGTAACAAATGCTGCGATTTTCTCTAACTCTTCTTAGCATTCATAGAGCTTGTTAGCATCCTACATTGTTATGGTTATCAACTGTCTATAATACATTCGGTTATGCTTTTTTTTCATTAATTTTTGTGTGTGTCCGATTTCATCCCCTGTATCAGTATAATGGGACCGACTGAGACAGCATCCCACGTATCACCAAGATGTCTCTGTGTGGCAGCACGTAGAATTGTCAGACATTAGACTTTGGAGTGGACTAGCACACAATGTAGCCTATATAGTGCCGTGGTTAAACATTAAGAAACCAATTCAACGCAACACACCTGTCATATTTATAATTCGTTCTATGAAAATTATTTTCACAGAAGCGGGCATTGACGTTGCGGAGATGGGCGGAGGCAAGGCTCGGCTCTCGGCCACTTTTGCCAGCCAGTTTCCCAAGAGTCGGTTCGTGGCCTCGGAAATCTGCCCCGAACTCGTGGAATCGAACCGAACCCAGTGGGCTCACGTTCCGAACCTGAGCTTCTCCGTTGACGATTTGTGCGCGGTACCCGAGACGCCAGACAAACAGTTCGATTTTGTGTTTTGCAACGACGTCATTCACGACTTGCCTGACCCACTTTCGGCGCTTCGCGGAATCCGCCGGTTTCTGAGAAAACCGGACGGGTTATTTATGTTCATGGACAAAGCGACGTCGGGGAGTGTGGAAGCTGACAGGGGCGATATGGCTGTGTCTTTCTACTACGCTGCCTCACATAACATAGCAACAACAACAACAACAACAACAACAACAACAACAACAACAACAACAACAACAACAACAACAACAACAACAACAACAATAACAATAACAACAAAGCTTAGACAGACACACACACACCAAGAAACCAAAATAAAAGGAAAGGAAAGAAAACAACAACAACAACAAAAAACAACCAAAAAAACAAACAAAACAAAACATAAAACAATATCAACAACAAAAAACAACTCAAAAGACAAACGTTATGATTAAAAAAAACTCCAACAACATTATGAAAAAACAATAACACCCGGATAGACAAACTGACTCATCCATTTTCAGGGGATGAGAGAGATGAGCCAATGTTTATGTTCACTTCGCTCGATTCAGTGATTTCTACGTTTTATAAGCTACCACTCTTATAGTCTTAACTAGCGTATCGTTTCGTTTTTTTTTTGTTGTTTTTTTTTTTGGAATGAAAACAACTGCAGTTTCCTTACGCGTTTTCTATAGCAGCTTACTACATTTGAAAACATTATTTAAAGTTTTTTTTGTGTGACGATAAAATACATTCTGCTTCCCCGAAAATAAGGAGGATTTAGATTTATTTTAAAATCCACATAGATCTAATTATATGGTTAAAATTTATAACATGTAAGCGTGGAAATGATTAGGGCTTCATACAGAAATAATACGCGTTACCTTAGGTGTATAATATTCTATCTTATTTCTAAAAATCTCACCATCTAGAATATTTTTAAAATGCGATATGGCATCATACAACAAAGTTGGCGCACCATAGATCTAAACGAGATTGGCAAATATTTGAAGAGGGCACTTAGGTGCAATGCACGCTAAGTTTAACCTTAGAAGACTAAAGAGTGATAGCCAAAAATTTAAGTGATGTCATGTGAGGGTTGATTGGCTAAAAGTTTAAGGGATGTCTAGTGAGGGTTGATTGGCTAAAATTTTAAGTGATGTTTAGTGAGGGTTGATAGGCTAAAAATTTAAGTGATGTCACGTGAGGGTTGATTGGCTAAAAATGTAGTGATGTCTAGTGAGGGTTGATTGGCTAAAAATTTAAGTGATGTCTAGTGAGGGTTGATTGGCTAAAAATTCAAGTGACGTCTAATGAGGGTTGATTGGCTTAAAATTTAAGCATTGTCTAGTTAGGGTTGATTGGTTAAAAATTTAACTGATGCCTATAGAGGGATGATAGGCTAAAAATTTAAGTGATGAGGGTTGATTGGCTTATAATTTAAGCGATGTATAGTGAGGGTTGATTGGCCAAAAGCTTAAATGATGTCACGTGAGGGTTGATTGGCTGAAAATTTAAGTGATGTTTAGTGAAAGGTTGATAGGCTAAAAATGTAGGTGATGTCTAGCAAGGTTTTATTGGCTAAAAATTTAGTGATGTCTCGTGAGGGTTGATTGGCTAAAAATTTAAATGATGTCTAGTGAGGGTTGATTGGCTAAAAATTTAAGTGATGTCTAGTGAGGGTTGATTGGCTAAAAATTTAAGTGATGTCTAGTGAGGGTTGATTGGCTAAAAATTTAAGTGATGTCTAGTGAGGGTTGATTGGCTAATAATTTAAGTAATGTTTAGTGAGGGTTGATTGGCTAAGAAAGGAAGTTATGTTTAGTGAGGGTCGATTGGCTATAATCTGAGTAGTATCCACTGAAATGTCTGTCGCCATTGTAAAAAGGATAAGCTAAGAAAAGAAAATATAAGATACGGTAAGATAAGACGCATGTAGGACTTTATTCAACCGCATGGAAAAGTTTGTTTGCTAAAATATAATGGATAGTGTAATGCATGTCGCCATTATGTATAAGATAGGATAAGATTAGGTAAGATAAGGTGTGATCAGATGCCACTTTGTTATTCCTCTTGAGGAATTTTATTTTCTTACAGTATATTACAGGTAGGCTTACACACATGCATTCACAAACTACACATTCCCACGCCCCCCCCCCTCCCCCCTCTCCACTTACTTACACACTCTCACAATTCACACTTGACATTCAACAATTTAAAGTTATATTTTAAGCAGATGAGTCTCGCCGTGCACTACGCCGCATCTAATTGATGTAGGGAAAATATTATACCATAAAGTGCAAGTATTCAAGAAATATTTTCGTTACACTTATATTTATTTATTTATATATATATATATATTACAGTACACAATTATGTGACATGTACTTTAACACACCCTCTCAGAACGCACACTTCACATCAATATTTTTGCGTGTAAAGTTACATTTTAAGCAGATGAGTCTCGCTACACTCTGCCGACTCTAATTGATATAGGTAGATGTAGATTATACCTTAAAGTGCAATTATTCAAGAAATATTTTCCTTACACTTTCATTTATTTTTATATATATTTTACAGTACATAATTATGTGAGATGTAATTTTTGGAATCTGTAAGTTGTTTTTCTTTATTTTTCTCAAACGACCAAAAAATAAAATGTTTTATATTAAAACGAAATAAATTTTCTCATTCCTCTCGTAATCCGTAAGTGTTGTTATATTCACTTTATATTTAAGGGGAAGAATACACTGTATCAAGAAAAAGAAGTAAGAAACCGCAGGAGAAGAAGGAGGAGGAGAGAAAGAAATGTAAATTGTTTGTTTCTTAATTTCCAATGCCGGCAACTAAGACAAAAAATTATATCTTCAGGGGAAGGGCCAATCACACTGTACCGATAAACAACCAACTAGTGGGAAAACGGGTTTCGAACCAAAACTTCTTATCTCGGAAGCCCAGTCTATCTTCAGCGCGTCCACGCTCACCAGAAACAGATAAAAAGACGATGATATTGATAATGATGATGATGAGATTGATGATGATGGGGATGATGATGATGATGATGATGATAATGATGATGACGATGATGATGATGATGTTGAAGAAGAAGGTGAAGGAGGAGGAGGAGGAGAACGGAAGTTGCCAGGGGGCGGTGTGGCCCTGTGGTAAAACAAATTCCGTGATTCGAGCCCTGGCGATTTCGCTCCCTACTGGTTGGGTCAGTGTTATCCCCGCCCTGTCTCGTGTGTGGCAGCACATACAATTGTCAGACGCCAGTCTTGGGGCCCGTCCACAATATAGCCTCCGTAGTGGTGATGTTGGACGTTAGACCAACTCAGCTTCAACTTCAACTCCCTGGTTCCCAAAAAGGATCATGATATTGGGGGGCGGGTCCCAAGACTATCGTCTGACAATTGTAACGTGCTGCCGCATAAAGGCAGTGCAGGAATACCGGAACGCCTGCCTCAGCAGGTCACACAATATACTCACACCGATCTAACAAACAGGGGCAAAATACGATAATCAATGTTGCTCAATGATGGTTTTACCCCCCGGACATATCGATTGGTTGACGAAAGCTCTACCACTTGCACCAGGTCGACGCCGATGAAAAACACATACCCCAAGTATCTGCAGAATGTATGCTTTATAGATATATTTTATGCAGAATGTATGCTTTATAGATATTTATGCAGAATGTATGCTTTATAGATATTTATGCAGAATGTATGCTTTATAGAACCGCATACATTTGTTATTTTTTTTATCTTACTCTCTTCCGAAAGATAATGTGCTTGTATTTACTTATCGTGGGCATAATTATAATAGTATTTATTTTGCCACACTGCGAAGCATTACGTTTCCTGTTACATCCTGAAAATATCCTATGAAATATCCTGTGCATTTATAGATTTCATATTCAAACAGTAGCAGATGCAATGTATTGCACTCGCATGACAAAAAGGTTAAAATTTGATATGACTAGGTTAGTGATCACACCACCCCCCCCCCACCCCTCAAAGTTAGAGATATTGTATGCAGAAATAATATTTATTGGTAGAGAGAGAGAGAGAGAGAGAGAGAGAGAGAGAGAGAGAGAGAGAGAGAGAGAGAGAGAGAGAGAGAGAGAGAGAGACAGACAGACAGACAGACAGACAGACAGACAGACAGAGAAGCATTATTGTTCCCAATAAATTATGTTCTTTCAACTTTATCGACATATTCTGAAAGTACTACATGTATGAACAATAATGACAACAAACCATTTGATATTCTGAATCATATATCGCATATCTTCGATTAAAAATGAGCACAACTTGACGATCGTTCTAAATTCAACCATGCCCAAGTGGTAGTCTAAGTGGTGGAGGTTGTAGTTGAGTTGGTTTAACGTCCAACATCAGCACTATAGAGGTTTTATTGACGGACCGAAGATAAACGTCTGAAAATTTTATGTGCTGCCACACACGATACTTTGGCGGGGATACCATGACTCCTGTCTCAACCGGTCACATTAAACTGAAACCCACCCAAGCAGTATGAAGCGAAATCGCCAGGGCTCGAACCACGGACCTTTTGCGTTGGAAGCCTATGTCCTACCCTTGGTCCACCGCGACTCCAAGTTGGGTAGGTTAAACTGGTGCACTTGTTGGTTTCCCAAATTTGAGGTTCCTGGAAACCACGATCGGTAAAAAATGATTTAGTCCCCTACTGGTTGGAGGGCGTAAGTATAATGTCAACGACTGGAACAGGAGTCATGGTATCCCCGCACTGTCTCCCTGTGGCTGAATGTAAAAGTGTCAGACGTTGGTTTTGCCGTCTGTCCACAATATAGCCTATTATAGTGTTGACGTTGGACGCTAGGTAACAAACTCAAGGCCACATTTAAAAACTGGCACGGGGCAATGTATGCAAAATCTATCGGAGAATAAATTGTAGAAGCTTCTTACCTTAAAGAATCCACTTAGTATTAAATCAGGGAACGACTCGCAAATTTGAACAAGATTTCAGATTGTTATTTTAAAACCTGGATCTAACCTTGGAATTCTCTTGGGTGCAGCAGTTTGTTTTTCAAGCAAGAGGTGTTAACCCATTCACATCTAGTCCTTTATTGATACTTAATCGTTTGCGTTGATACCAGTGCTACGGACTGTTTGATTGGGGTTAATGTCAGTCTCCTAAACGTATAGTCGTGACTTTTCTGTTTGGTGATCTATGTCACAAAAATAAAATGTTATTTTGGGGATTATTTCTACCTCTCCCTCTTTCTCCTTCTCTCTCTCTCTCTCACTCTCTCTCT
>RQTK01000480.1:195706-222499 GCA_003991915.1 Elysia chlorotica
CGATTAGAATGGGTTCTAAATATCGATTTCCATACTGTTGGAATTAGTGCAATCACTTGATTCAGTTTAGCTATGATACACCGAGACCCGTTTCCAGCTTTTTGTAACGTTACATCTCATTTGCAAATCACTAATTCATTCTTTCCGTTTGTACAGAGAGTGTGTGTGCGTGTGTGTGTGAGAAAGAGAGAGAAAGAGATACAGAGAGAGAGGGAGAGAGGAGAGAAGGAGAGAGGTCGAGGGGTAGAGGGGTGGAAGGGGAGATGGGAGAGAGGAAGATGGGAGAGAGGGGGGAGGAGGAGAGGGGGAGAGAGAGAGGGGGAGAGAGGGAGAGATGCATATCTAAATACATAATTACACGTAATTTTTAATAATACATATAATATTATTTTTGCTCACTAAAAGTGACATCAATTGCCGTGCATAATTAAGACATAAATATTGTTTACTTAAACCTAAAAAAAAACGGAAAATCCCAACTCTACTGTTACCCAAAAACCTTGTTTTCCTGAGATACTGTAATGTTGTCTTGAAACTGTTTCAGGCAACAACTGGGGATGCGATGCTAATGGCGATTGTGGCGTGGGTAAAGGAGAGCGGCAAGAGGAGTTCTACGCATGTTCAGATGTCAAGATTGATCCGAGAGGTGGTTCAACCTCCATTTCCCAACCTCAACCACAACAACCATCACAACCTGAAACAATATTCCCAACCCAACCCCAACCGGTTCAACCTCAACCTGTCCCAATCCAACCTCAACCATATCCAACCCAACCACAACCAGTTCAACCCCAACCATACCCAGTCCAACCACAACCAGCCCAACCCCAACCATACCCAGTTCAACTTCAACCATACCCAGCCCAACCCCAACCATATCCATCCCAACCCCAACCATACCCAGTCGAACTACAACCAGTTCAACCCCAACCATACCCAGTCCAAACACAACCATCCCAACCCCAACCGGCCCAACCTCAACCATACCCAGCCCAACCCCAACCCCAACCCCAACCCCAACCAATAACATCCCAAGTACAAGGCGGGCGGAGCGACATTCCTGAAGGGTTTAGTTCCTACGGCGAGTACATAGCCAACATGTTCGCCAACAGCGCAAGCGGAGCGCTAAGATACACCAACAAAATCCGGGGACCCAGCTCCGTGACTGCCGTGCGGAGGCAGACCGATCAAGCCACTACGGAGTTTGAACAGCGGTTCCTTCAAGAGGTTGTCGGATATCCTAGCTACTATGCCCGTCAGCAGCAAGTGCGGAGGCAGACCGATCAAGCCACTGCGGAGTTTGAACAGCGGTTCCTTCAAGAAGTCGTCGGATATCCTAGCTACTATGCCCGTCAGCAGCAACTATCCACAGGGTATTCGGGTATCCCCAACGGGATTCCAACCTGGCTACAGCAGCCTCGTCGGATATCTCTAGACCAGGATGCCTTGGACAGACTTTGCGCGGCGTGCTACAGCAGTTGTCGATTCAGTCAGTGTGTTTGGAGCTGCCCGCAGCTAATGTGCTGATGACACAGAGCGCTATTAATAGAAATCTGTGTGCTGATGACACGGAGCGCTATTAATAGAAATCTGTGTGCTGATGACACATAGTGCTATTAATAGAAATATGTGTGCTGATGACACAGAGAGCTATTAATAGAAATCTGTGTGCTCATGACCTTATATAGACCTCGTTGATTTGGGGCCGTAACTTCAGCGTTGTGGTGCTTATGACTTGTTTTAACATACACGAACAAGATGGCTTACGACGAGTCATTAGCTACTGTGACGTTGTATTTACGACCCCTATGATGAGCCGTTTCACTCTGTCTGTCTGTCTGTCTGTCTGTCTGTCTGTCTGTCTGTCTGTCTGACTGTCTGACTGTCTGTCTGCCTGTCTCTGTCTCTCTGTCTCTCTGTCTCTCTCTCTCAGTGGTGTGGAAGCGGACCAGGATTGTCTGGACAAACACCTGTTAGCAGACGATACTGGGCGAACCCGCTTCGACAGTCCATCGGACTCCACCGGGTTGTTTGACTTCTACCTGGTTCTGCCATCAGGGGTCACGTGCCCTCAGTGTATGCTGCAGTGGAAGTGGAGGGCTGGTGAGTATGGGGCTGCATGGGTCCCAAGAGTAATGTCTGACATTTTACATACAGAGGGACATATAACTTGTGTCTAAGCGGATTACGTTATAATTTTTGACTGGTAAGGGAGGGTAGGGGGACAATTCATTCAACAGAGTACCTTTAGAAATATAACTGGGATCTAGTTAAGTCATTCTTTGTGGTTTTACGTGTTTTTTTTATTTAACCTAAATTCACTTTGCTTTTTTTTCGGTTTACTTAAACAAAACCTTTTGTGCTTTGTAACCTTTTTTCCTCTCAATATTACTAAAATTTAACTATTAAAGTTTTCACTAAAAATTGCTGTTACCAAAAACAAATTACACCGAAAGGAAGACTCTTTGGATGTTAGACTGAGGAAAACAAAACGGAAAATGCCAACTCTACTGTTACTTAAAAACCTTGTTTTTCTGAGGTTCTGTAATGTTGTCTTGAAACTGTTTCAGGCAACAACTGGGGTTGTGATGCTAATGGCGATTGTGGTGTGGGTAAAGGTGAGCGGCAAGAGGAGTTCTACGCATGCTCAGATGTCAAGATTGATCCGAGAGGTGGTTCAACCTCCATTTCCCAATCTCAACCACAACAACCATCACAACCTGAAACAATATTCCCAACCCAACCCCAACCGGTTCAACCTCAACCTGTCCCAATCACGACAGCTACAATGTACAATGTACAGAGAATTCACAAAAACATGGGTATCAGGTATTTCTGCGTGTTCCTGCAAAAGAGGGGAGGCAGCAGGGGTGGAAAAGGAGAGTGTGAAAGCGAAAATATTGTATTATGATCTGAGAGTATTAAAACATTGCCGTATGTGTGTGTAAGTGTGTCAGTGTGTGTGTATGTTTTTTTTTGTTGGTATTTTTTTTTGGGACGGGATGTAAAAGGAATTAGGGTGGGGAGTCTAAAGGTTTATTTTGTTGATGATTTTAACTTGTTTTGCTTTTTAAAAGTATAAGACTAGCTGTGTTCTACGCAGTGGTGTATAAAGACTCAATAAAGAGTGAGATATAATAAAATCGTTTCGGAGTCTTTTATTTTATTATTAATTTATGTTATGAAGCAAAAGGTTCGTGGTTCGAGCTCTGGCGATTTCGCTCTGTACTGGTTGGGTCAGTGTCAGTTTAATGTGTGAGCGGCTGAGATAGGAGTCATGGTATCCCCGCCCTGTCTCGTGTGTGGCAGCACATAAAATTGTCAGACATCAGTCTTGGAGCCCATTCAAAATATAGTCTATATAGTGCTGATATAGACGTTAAACCAACTTAACTTCAACTTCAACCATGCAGTCTTAGATCAGAGACAGACTGACGATGGTGGCTGGGGTGGGGCTGTGGGTTTCGCATGAAACCCTCTCGTATTTTTGTAGCCTCGGTCTGACTGCGCAAATAAATACAAGAGGGTTTCATAAAGAACCCACAATCCAGCAACAGACTCACCTCCAACACCTGGTTCTGACCTTAGAAAGTGAACTACATGATAGTGAAAGGGATGTAGGGATATAGGGGCGCAAAGGTAAAGCTAAATATTTGGGCTCTGACATAACGCATAATGTTGTTGTCTCGCAAAGCCAGTGTATGTCATAAGCATTAGAGTTCGTGCGATAGGGGTTGTTGATGTTGTTGAGTTGGTTTAACGTCCAACACCAGCAATAAATAGGCTATATTGTAGACGGGCCCCAAGACTGACGTCTGACAATTTTATGTGCTGCCACACACGAGACAAGGCGGGGATACCATGCCTACTGTCTCAGCCGGTCACATTTAACTGACATCAACCCAACCAGTGGGAAGCGAAATCCCCAGGGCTGGAACTACGGACCTTTTGCGTCGGAAACCGATGTTCTACCCCAGAGCCACCGCGCCCATAGCAGAAACTAAGACGATAGGTTAGGGAATCTACGCTGGCTTCCCATCAAAGCTCTATCATAGACCTCTGGGACCAATGAGGAATCAGAGAATCGGGAAATCCCATGCCTGAGGGGAGTGATTACGCCATACGTAAAAGTCTTGTTGATCGCAAAACTTATAATGGTCGGGTAAATATCTCAAATCCAAGGGCTAATTGTCTATTCAGCATTGATCCTAATTACAGAAAGCCCCAAGTGAGCGGTCTTAACAAAGATCAACTTAATAGCCAGTGACGACATCAGTATGTTATGGAAGTGGTAAGTACAATGTCGCGGCAGTCTGCACCTCGTCTTAGGACGTCTTATTCGTAAGAGCAGTTGTAAGTTCATCGTGACAACCCTAGGTCACAAACAACATCTGATTCAATACTCATGAGAAACAGGTGGACTAGTCAAATTTATGACTTTTTCCAAAGAGCTTTTCGATCATCTTTAGCTGTAATAAATATAGCCCACACTATAAATTGATATAATGATTACAAAAGACATTTTAATATAATTATTCTGAACGCAATTTCAACATTCGTAAACACGCCCTGTGCTTGTTAAAGAGAAGATATAAAGGTGCATCTATTTTGGCTCTTCGGCCAAAAAGGATATTTGCGAACCTTGAAAATTGACGCTGATTATCTAATATAGAAATATCAAAATGACTTGTGTGTTATTGTAATGCAGTATCTGTCTCTCTGTTGCGGTTTTAATCTCTTAATGAGACATTAAAGGCATCAAACAGTACTAAAACGACGAATAAAATTTGAATTCGCTTTAGATGTTTACTAATTAAGATGTTACTGACTTGACAGGGTGATATAATTTTATCAAAGGAACTAAACTGTCATTCTGCTGATGTTTTTGTTTACTGTCGGTTTTTCAGGAAGAAAGGGGGGGGGGATCATTGCTTTTGGAGGCCCCCCCTTTTGCTAGATATATGGAATGAGCCCAGGGCCCAGGGCCCACCCTTAATCCGGCACTTATGAATAGCCTATGGGTATCGTGATCTTCACAAACATACAAGGCAAGGCGACTTAATGACTTGGTTGTCGGCCGCATTTGTAGACGGATTGTTATCGTTGGCGTTATAGTCTTGATCTCTACTTAAAAGCAACCAATAGTTGTCAGTCTGATGACGCCGCTATGTCATTAGAACATTAATTTGCAAGCGTCGCATGATTGGGAGTTTGCATTGGGGCGTTTGTAGTAACTTTTGTGGAGAGACGGTTTGACCATCTCCTCAGTGGTTGTAGTTGTGGTGTGGTGGTTAGGGCAAGCCCCAACATACAAGACAACGACTGGGAGTTTATCTCCATATTCGCAAACTTCTCACGGGATTTTTGTCTTTGAAAGTTTTATTACTTCCGTCAATATATAAATTAAAACTTAAACCCACAGATCTTTTTGGAGTACAAAGAAACAAGACAAGAGTAAGTATCATAGATTGGACATTAAGTTGCAGTCTACAATACCATGGCGGGTATTGTATCAATTTATTTTCAAAAGTTTGGGTAATATGCTTTGCCCTCTTGGACAATGTCAATTCAATACAAGAATTGCAGGGTGCAAAAAGTTTAATGGGAAATGCGGGGGGGGGGGGGGCAAAATGGGGAAGGAGAGGGCATGTGTTATGACAGTACGCTCTTTCTGGGCGCGACGTGGTTTAGATTTACGTTAGCGTAAACGTGGAAACACAGTGGATGTCGCACCATCTCGCCCAAGCTTCTCTTTTTTGCAGCGAGAATTTATTTCATATGAAAAGTGTTACAGTAAACAGAGTAGAAGCCTAAAAAAAGCCCGCCTCTTTTGTCGCCTTTCCTCATGGTGCTAGATCT
Organism: Elysia chlorotica; assembly: GCA_003991915.1. NCBI lineage: Eukaryota > Metazoa > Mollusca > Gastropoda > Plakobranchidae > Elysia > Elysia chlorotica. The sequence goes on from RQTK01000480.1 coordinate 201,566, forward strand.
AAGCGCTGCGCTTAGATCGAGCGTCAACAGGTGCGTGGTCGCCTGAAAGTTGACCGGAAATGAAGTAGGCCCTTATTTTGAGCTGGACATAGATCTGTAACCAGTGATCGTAGCGAAAATCTGAAAACAGATTCGTAATCAGCGATCCAAAATTAACAAAGTCTACGCGTACAGATGCTGAAAAAATGCATAATAAACAATTTCATAAAAAAAATGTTTTTATTCGATTCAGACACCCACACATTGAAGAATGCACGGAATTTCCACCCCGCACACTTTCCATGCCGTATCTGTGTTGTGTTTGAAGTCAATACACTTTGGATTGTAGTGCCACGTATTTTGTTAGAATCATTATTTCAAACAAATCTATTTGTCTTCTAATGTTCTATTTTTTCTTTTTGAGTGCAGCCATGTTAGTATCATCCATTGAAGTATTTCTTCATTCACATCCATCTCCTATAAGTATAACTGAAACAAATAAAATGAGACGATGCTTCTACTTAGTTCTAGGCAATAATAACACACACTGTGAATTTTTCTCGTCACGTGATTTTGTCGCTCTGACGTTTGGAGGGAAGGTGCGACCCTCACTCTGTTTCTACCAGCTCGCCCTTTTTTCCGCGCAGTTTTATGTCGCCGATTTGTAGGGAACGTGCGACCTCCACTGTGTTTCCACCCTAAGTAGTAGGGCGTTGGTCTCCTAATCGGTACCAGGAGCCAAGCTTTCGGTACTAAACAGTTATTGCATAAACGGTCTCAAGCGGGGGAAGGACCTGCCTAGTCACAGTCATATTGCAGTGGCTGACTCGGTCCTCAGTACCATATAGGATTGACTTACTGTGTGGCAGTGCGTACAATTGTTTGCCATTGGACGTTAAAAAACAACGGAACAAGCAATACGTTTAATCAATATATGAAGTGCGAGTAAGTTATATACACATATGCCTGTTAAGTTTAAGCCAATAGTAAACAATCCGATCAGGGATATTTTATATTTTATATATCTGACTATGTCTGATTTTTGTACCGTTTTTGAATGAGGGAAAATATTCAATTGCTATAGAAACAGTTTTAAACCCACGATGGAAACAGTTTTAAACCCACAATGGGTAAAAAAATTATACGTCCGATTTCTTTTCCTACGGGTTAGATCGATATCGGTATAATGTGAACGGCTGAGACAGGAATCCAGGTCTCTCCGCTGTTTTGTTTGTGGCAGCACATATATTGTCAGATATTAGTCTTGGGGCCGTCGACAATATGAATTATAATGCTAACGCTGGACGTTAAACAACAAAACAAACAAACAAACAAACAAAAGCTCTGAAAATATAAGTATGAGAGCGCCTAGTCATAATTAACAAAAACCACAAAGCACAAGATCTTCAAACATTAAAAAATCCCGTATGAAAAGTAGCCAGCTTAAAAAGTGTTTAGAAGTCTTGGATCTTCAACCTTAACATAGTAAACTAAAACTACAGAAAAATATTGCTAATCTCTCTAGTGGGTGCGCCAAAAATCAAGGCAAGTTTTTGATCCACTTACGATGCCAAGCCAGTGGTATTTCCAGAATCTTTAATCATTTTTAAATATACAACATGTCATTGGGAGTTTTCTTTCTATTTTTCTTTATAAAGGGAATTTAAAAAAAGCATGGAATACCCCATTAATTTTTTTGCTCAATGGTAGTAACGAAAATAATGATTCCTTCTGCAGTAATGTAACAGACTAGACCACATGCGTAACATTTTATTCCCCCTCCACCACCCCAACCACCACTTGTATTCCATATCATCTTAAACAAAATTGTTTCCTTTCTTTGAAATTTAAAATGTAGTTCAACCAATCTCTCTTTTTTAATCTTTGTCTCTTTGATACTTCGTAAAACACCTTTTTACAATTTTTCTCAAAACGCTTTATTTTAGATTTTTTCTATCTCCTCCCGTACGTTTTAATCAAATACTCTGAAACTTTTACCATTGCTTCTTCTTATAGATTTTACCAAAAGGACATAGCGGCAAATTGATTAGGTTTGGATTTATGCCACTTGTCATTTTTTTCAAGGGGAATGACAAATAATAAGTAAATAAATCGCAAAACATGTTAAAAGGTTCCTAGCCAACATTAAAATGTTTGGTTGTATAATGTAGGAGACTTTAGGTTTTAAAATGTTCCTCAAAATTCAATATGGCATCCTTTACCACAGCAACCCACAGACATTTTGTAAAAAAAAATTCAAATAATGATTTTTTCTCATGGTCTTTCTTATGATAACTTAATAAGAAAAGTAGAGCAAAAAAGTCGTTTTGGGCGCCCCCTCACAAATTGAGTGTCCATATCAAAGAAAGCAACTGTATTATTTTACTCAACGAATTCTAACAACATCTTTCCGATTTTCTACACATCACAGAGCAGGGATACCATGACTCCTGCCTAAGCAGATATTTTTTTTTAACAGACCAACGCTTTACCATTTCCATCAATTTATTCTCCTCCCTCCCACACGCCCTCGAACCCATCTCAACTAACTGCAAATTGCTATGCTCCTTTGAAATTGTCGAAGTATACACATTGTTTCAGCCAATAATTTTATACTGAAAATAATTTTATTCAATGTCCACCACTGACATCTAACTCTCGACAGTCCACGGACACCTTTTTTTGTAAAGGGGTAATTTTGTTTAACTTATAAGCCATTTTATCGATTACTTTGCCATTCAATATTTACAGTTTTAAAGGCAAAAAAAAAAACGTTTCTCAAGGGGATATTAAAGCCTTAATCTGTCTCAACTATTAAAAATTAAATTTTTGATAAAAAAAAATATTACCGAGAAAAATGTGACAGAATATTTTTCGATTTTTCGATTTGTTTAAATCATCTCTCTCCACATGAACCCAATCCCACACCTTCATGCAGGCATGATGAAGATGGACAAGTCACTGCTGTGTACAGCCTCTCTGCTGCTTCTCCTCCTGGCAGCAGCCCATGCCTCCCATGCCGCTGTGGCTTTCCAGACATGCAAGGATGGAGCCAAGTTCGAGCCCGTGCCCGAGGCCTGTGGATTCTTCATCGCCTGCGTGGGATCCAAGGGATACAAGATGCCCTGCCCCAGTGACTTGGTCTTCAGGTTTGATTGGTTGACTTTAACAAGCCTGAATATCCTTTAGCGCAACGTAGTCTCACATGGTACACCTAAGTGGTGAATGTACATATTTTATTTGAAAAATGAATAGCTAATAATACATTAACATATGCGAACATTTTTTAATTTCTATCTTTATTGGTTCAAAATATATGAGTTTCGGAAAACCCTAAAAATAGCGCTATTTCATGAGCAGTGCTGGCAAAATCATTGTGACTGCGTTGATTAAAAATATTTCGTCTCCTACGGTGGCACCATAGCTTAAGGCTTAGTGAATTTCTAAAGATAAGGAGCTTCTCTAAGCACAATTCTCCGAAATATTTTCTGGACATTGCTACGTAATTGTATTCTGTATTCGAGTTTAGGTTAAGTAGTCTAAGAGAATAAAAATTGCCCTTTTGGTATACATAGGCCTACATTAGCTAGACATTTAGATGTGTTGGCAACGAATCGTTTCACCGTGGAACATGGCCTATACGCTTATACGAATAATAAATATACGAAGTATATGCTTATAAATTCGAATAATAATTATTACCGTCCAAAAATTTATATAGGGACCCAAATAAAATTACAATACCCATTATCTTGTCTTTATCGCACTATCTTTTTGATAAAAAAAAACAGGATAAAACATTTCATTGTGTTTAAACACCATTGATGTGTCAAACAATATAATACAACGATAACCAAGACTTTTTCAGTAGACCACCCAGTATTAGTGTTCTTGTAATAAGAGAATCCATTGTGATAATGAGGACGATGGGTGAGGAAATCCCCACTGACATCCAATCAAATTCTAACCTAGACTTAGGTATCCAATGAGCGACCAGAAAAAGACAAGAATTAGACCATTGATTACGTAATCCGTAAACATCGTGTGGATCTCAAAGTCTGCATTGAAAATTCCGAGTGCATCAGTACTAACTGTATTGGGCAACGCATACCGACCAACATCAATTCCGCTTGATTGATGATTAATCCACATTGTCATAAAATATGCCGAGAGTCAACTAAACCAACCCATTGCATAGTCTAGTGTCTTAAGTCAAGGCGCTGTAAGTACAATGTCGTTGTATGCTTACGACGCGTCTTAAGATGAAGCAATAAGAATGCCTACGACAAGTTGTAAGCTACGGCGACGTTGTACTTACGACACAGGATCACTGTTGGTTATGAAAGGAGATTGGCATAGCTATGATGTATGTTACTGCTTGGGTATTGTAGTGTCCAGCCTCATCACTAAGGACCTTACCTGTTGCCCAATAACACCCCGAGGCATTATGTAGGTCCATTGTACTTTATATTACCTTGTGTCCAGGGGGGCGCGGTGGCCCAGGGGTAGAACATCGGCTTCCGACGCAAAAGGTCCCGAGTTCGAATCCTGGCGGTTGCGTTCCCTACTGGTGGGTCGGTGTCAGTTTAATGTGTCCGACTGAGACAGGAGTCATGGTATCACCGCTCTGTCTCGTGTGTGGCAGCACGTAAAATTGTCAGACGTCAGTCTTGGCGCCCGTCCACAATATAGTCTATATAGTGCTGATGTTGGACGTTAAACCAACTCATCAAAAACTCAACTTCCCTTTATAACGGGCCAAATCAGCGAGGTGAAAAATTGTTGTTGCTTAGCGCCCAACGTCATCTGTAGACTAAAATTATAGGCTATATTGCGGACGGTTCCCAAGACTAACGTCTGACAAGTTTATGTGCTGCCACGCAGAGACAGTGCTGGATTTCCATGACTCCGTCTCAGCCGTTCACGTTAAACTGACCCCGACCCAACCAGTATGGGGCGAAATCGCTAAAGTTTGCTGGTAATATTGCATAGAGGGGTGTGTCCTCGTTGGATAGGTTTCACATCAAACGGTTCTGAAATAGGTTAGACACTACATGTTTCAGTTGTTTAGTTTGCTGACTATTGTATCATCATCATTATCGCCATCATCATCATCATCATCATCATCATCATCATCATCATCATCATCATCATCATCATCATCATCATCATCATCATCATCATCATCATCATCATCATCATCATCATCATCATCATCATCATCATCATCATCATCATCATCATCATCATCATCATCATCATCATCATCATCATCATCATGGTTATCATCAATTGGCTTGTCCGTTGTGTCAGACATAGCCTACTACACAATCTTCTTGAAAAGCTCTTTTTCTTGAGCTATCTTGACTGTAATGTCATTCACCCAAACGTGAAGTTACATTAAAAACAAACGACTGTATACTTATTTAGGAAACATAAATAATAAGAAATTACGAGGGAAACAAGCAATGTAACATTGGTCAGGCTGTGTAACAGTAATCATAAAGTAAAAAAAATTATAATACGGAAAGTACGTAAAGTAAAAAAAATTATAATACGGAAAGTACGTCTCTCTCTCTCTCTCTCTCTCTCTCTCTCTCTCTCTCTCTCTCTCTCTCTCTCCCTCTCTCTCTCTCTCTCTATCTCTCTCTCTCTCTCTCTCTCTCTCTCTCTCTCTCTCTCTCTCTCTCTCTCTCTCTCTCTCTCTCTGACCCACCCTCTCCGGACCGTTCATTACATCCATTGCATATATGGAGAGTTGAAATTTTTTTGACATATTATAGCATTGATGCATTAAGAACCTTTCTACATAAATTTTAGGTTTGAGTGTTACCCAACATATCATTTATTCATTATTTTAAAAAAAATGTCAACGGGGCGAATAATACCCTCGTGTATCTTTTGATTTATTCAATCAAATATTTTTTGGGATGCATATCAACTATGAATGGCATAATAAGAAAAAATTAGTAAAAAACAACAGCCTAAACCATAGACGAAATAAGCAATTATAATAAATTTAAACCAGCACCAATGCTACAGGTCATAGACATTATATTTGATTTTACACTAGCGCAGGGGCGAGACTTCACGCAAGTGGTAGAGCTTTTGTCTCCCAATCATTGGTTCAAAACCCACGATTGGTCGAAAATGTACTTGTCCAATTGTGTTCCCTACTAGCACGGTCAGTGTGAGTATAATGTAATCGGTTGAGATAGAAGTCATGATACTTCCGCACTGTCTCACTGTGGTAGCAAGTACAGTTGCCAAACATTAGTATTGGGACCCGTCCACATTATAACCAATATAATAATTTTATTGACTTTCAGCGCTAATCAGCAAACTCAAATTTTAATTCAAGCTACACATGCACCGTGAGTACCATAATTATTCTGTTTCTGTATTAAAATTTCAGTTTGAGTCAAGAGCGGTGTGTTTTCTCCAGTGTCGAGGCTCTAGAAGAGTGTCATCAGTTTGACCCTTCGTTCGATAACAGCGAGAGCGGTAGGTTCGAATCTTGAGGTGTATGTGCAACTCAACAGTTACTGTGTATAATATTTATGGTAGTGGCTGACACTGCAGTGTCGTTTCTAAATTGCTTAAACGAGATAGAATAAATAATTCAGAGGGTGGTTTGGGGTAATATTATTACACTATTAGACACTTTTTTTATGGGGGATGGGGCAGGGGGGAGACAAAGAGAGAGAGAAAAAAAGAGAATGAGAGAGAGACAGAGAGAGAGAGAGAGAGAGAGAGAGAGAGAGAGAGCGAGAGCGATTAGAGAACGCTTCTGCGTCTCTTTGTGCCTGTGTCTGTCTGTCTATCTATCTGTCTAGTCTAAAGGATACTTATAAATAGTGAATGTTTCTTCTTGCTCTTTTTTGCCATGGCATCTAAAGATACGCTTGCAACTTTATCCGGGCAACTGGGTGACAACACTGGAAAGGAAGACGTTGGCGGTGACAGAAGGACCCAAGGCATGAATGAAGACGACCGTCCAAAACCTAAAGACGGGACAACGGGACAAGACCCTGAAGACAAGGACACGATGGATGGCACAGGAGACAATGAGGAAAGACCCGACCGTCCAAGAGATGGGGACAGAAACCGTGATGGACAAGGAGGTGCTAGAGACAGCAATGACAGGGGCATTCTGGGAGACATAGATGACCCAGATTTCTTCGACCGAGACAGACTGGGCACCATCCTGTTCGGAAACCTTGAGAACGAGCTGGACTTCCCACGCCGCAGACCTGGAATTGCACGAGCCCAAGTGTGCATGGATAAGGTCGGGATGGTAGCGCACGAAGGTCTCTGTCACCGATACTTCGATTGTTCCTCTCCTTACGACGATCAGCCCTTAGCGTAAGTTCCTGGAAACAAAAGACTATAGACTAAAGTTCTGTAAAGTAGAGAGTGTATCTTTGGCTAACTGTAAACTTAAGAACTAGCTTACTATAGACTAAAGATCAAGCTTATTAAAGATTAAAGATCTATAATACTATAGACTACAGATTCGACGCACTTTAGACTTCATAATTAATGAACGAACCGTAGACTAAAGATCTAACTTGCAATAGACTGAAGATCTAGCTTGCTATAGACTGAGGATCTAGCTTGCAATAGACCAAAAATCTAGCTTGCTATAGACTGAAGATCTAGCTTGCTATAGGCTGAAGATGTAGCTTGCAATAGACTAAAGATTTAGCTTGCTATAGACTGAAGATCAACTTGCTATAATTTTGATGCGTCTTTGCGCACGAAGGTCTCTGTCACCGCTACTTCGACTGTTCTTCTCCTTACGACGACCAGCCCTTGCCGTAAGTTCCTGGAAAAAAGACTATAGACTAAAGGGGTAGAATGCACAAACATAACAAGACGTAGCTTGCGTATCGTCGTAACAATATAAGCATAAGAAGGCGTAAGACGAGACGTAAGCCATGCCATGTTTGTGCATTCTACCCAAGGTATGTAAAAGCAGAGAGTGTAGGTTTGGCTGATATTACTGTTAACTTCAGAAATAGCAGACTATGGATTAAAGATCAAGCTTACTATAGACTAAATATCTTATTTACGTTGGACTGAAAATGTGTAATAGTATTTCGAACCATAGGTTTATAGTAAGTCAAACCTTTAGTCTATAGTAAGTCAAACTACCCCACTCTTTTTGTTACCGGTAACGTTCAGTAGACTGCAGGTTCGGCGCACTGTAGACTACATAATTAATGAACGAATCATAGACTAAAGATCCAACTTGCAATAGACCAAAGATCTAGCTTGCTATATAGACTAAAGATCAACTTGCTATAGACTAGAGTTTTGATGCATGATAGCCCACCGAAGTCTGTGTCACCGGTACTTCGATTGTTCCTCTGCTTACGACGATCAGCCCTTACCGTAAGTTCCTGGAAACAAAAGACTATAGACTAAAGTTCTGTAAAGTAGAGAGTGTATCTTTGACTAACTGTAAATTTAAGAAATATCTTACTATAGACTAAAGATCAAGCTTATTCAAGACTAAAGATCTGTAATACTATAGACTGCAGTTTCGACGCACTTTAGACTTCATAATTAATGAACAAACCGTAGACTAAAGATCTAACTTGCAATAGACTAAAGATCTAGCTTGCTATAGACTGAAGATCTAGCTTGCAATAGACCAAAAATCTAGCTTGCTATAGACTGAAGATCTAGCTTGCAATATACCAAAAATCTAGCTTGCTATAGACTGAAGATCTAGCTTGCTATAGAATAAAGATCTAGCTTGCTATAGACTGAAGATTTAGCTTGCAATAGACTGAAGATCTAGCTTGCTATAGACTGAAGATCAACTTGCTATAATTTTGATGCGTGGTTGCGCACGAAGGTCTGTGTCACCGCTACTTCGACTGTTCTTCTCCTTACGACGATCAGCCCTTAGCGTAAGTTCCTGGAAAAAAATACTATAGACTAAAGAGGTGGAATGCACAAACAAGACGTAGCTTACATATCGTTGTAACATTAATTATAGGCATAAGAAAGCTTAAGACGAGACGTAAGCTACGCCTTGTTTGTGCATTCTACCCCAGATATGTAAAAGTAGAGAGTGTAGGTTTGGCTAACTGTAAACTTTAAAAATAGCTGACTATAGACGAAAGATCAAGCTTACTATAGACTAAATATCTTATTTACGTTGGACTTAAAATCTGTAATGCATGTTCAATAGACTGTAGGTTTGGCGCACTGTAGACTACATAATTAATGAACGAACCATAGACTAACTGGCTATAGAATAACGATTTAGCTTGTTATAGACTAAAGATCAACTCGCTATAAACCAAAGATCAACTTGCTATAGACTAAAGATCAACTTGCTAGAGACTAAAGATCAACTCGCTATAAACTAAAGATCAACTTGCTATAGACTAAAGATCAACTTGCTAAAGACTAAAGATCAACTTGCTATAGACTAAAGATCAACTTGCTATAGACTAAAGATCAACTTGCTATAAACTAAAGATCAGCTTGCTAGAAACTAAAGATCAATTTGCTATAGACTAAAGATCAACTTGCTATAGGCTGAAGATCAACTTGCTATAGACTGAAGATCTAACTTGCAATAGACTAAAGATCTAGCTTGCTATAGACTGAAAATCAACTTGCTATAGACTAAAGATCAACTTGCTACAGACTAAAGATCAACTTGCTATAGACTAAAGATCAACTTGCTATAGACTGAAGATCTAACTTTCAATAGACTAAAGATCTAGCTTGCTATAGACTAAAGATCTAGCTTGCTATAGACTAAAGATCTAGCTTGCTATAGACTAAAGATCTAGCTTGCTATAGACTAAAGATCAATTTGCTATAGACTAAAGATCTAGCTTGCTATAGACTAAAGATCTAACTTGCAATAGACTAAAGATCTAACTTGCAATAGACTAAAGATCTAGCTTGCTATAGACTGAAAACCAACTTGCTATAGACTAAAGATCAACTTGCTATAGACTGAAGATCTAACTTGCAATAGACTAAAGATCTAGCTTTCTATAGACTGAAAATCAACTTGCTATAGTTTTGATGCGTGGTAGCGCACGGCAGTCTGTCACGGCTACTTCGATTGTTCTTCTCTTAAAGACGATCAGCCCTCACCGAACGTTACCGGTAGCAAAAATAGTTGGGTAGTTTAGCTTACTATAGACTAAAGGTTTGACTTACTATAGATATATGATTCGACATATTTAGACTCACGATTTGGCTAGACTGGCTTACTATAGACTTTCGATGTTGCTGAGGTACTATATCCATATATATATATATATATATCCATATATTCCCTCATTAACTGTTATGCCACTTCACCTGCATCTTGCTAATCTTTGACTGTCCAGATTTTTCGAGCCCTACGAGAAAGAGTGTCCGTACCCGCAACAATTCTCCACCCTGACCAACCAATGTGAGGACTACTCGGCCGTCGATTGTGGAGACAGGGAGGAGATTGTCGACCCTTGTAAGTTTGTTAGTGTGTTTGGTGCTTGCTCTCCAATATGAGCACTATAATATGTATTATTATTATTATTAAGAGTCCTAATAATACCGTCTAAATTTGTTTTCGTGTTTGGTACTGGCAGTCCAATATCCGCACTATAATATGCATTATTGTGGACGAGTCCTTATACTACCGTCTAATAATTGTTAGTGTTTGGCGTTTGCTGTCTAATATCCGCAATTATGCGTTATTATGGAAGAGTCTTAATAGTACCGTCTAAAAATGTTGGTAATTGGTGCTTACTGTTCAACAATCGCCCTATAATACGCAGTCAATGGAAAATTCCTAATACTACCATCTAAGAAGGTGAGTGTTTGGCGTTTGCTGTCTAACAACCGCACTATAATAATTATGCATTACTATGGAAGAGCCATAATACTACCGTCTAAAATTTTTATCTTCTGACACACAGAGACAGAGCGAGGAGATCTAGACTCCTCTCTCTTAGCAGGTCACATTAAGCCCTAGCTACACCAAACTAGGCCAAGCGTGGGTCGCCATTCACAGATGACAAAGTACGCGGTCTTTGTATAAATGCCCAAAAAATTACAGATTCCATCCGAAGCACGTGATACGGGATCAAGATCGACGATCAGCGGCGCACCGCTCTTCGCACATACACGACATTAATCTTCTGTCCCATGAGAGAAGAATGCGAGCCTTTAAGGCGTGTGGCCGCTTCGTTAAGAGCTTTTACCCACAAGCAGTCAAACATTTTAATGGCACAAGGGAACCTAATAATTTATAATGTTACTAGAAGGTGAAACTTTTTATGAAATGCGCAATCACTGTTCAGATTGATAAGGAATTTATCTTACCTTCTTAAATGTTTAAAACATTTTTATTTTTATTTTTTATTTTTATTTTTTTAAATGTTTTGAATGTGTACATGTACTTAGATACAACTATGTTTAAGTAAAACGTTTGCTAATTGCGTTGGTACATGTATATTTGTATAACTGTTTATTTATATTCATCTTGCAAAGCCTGTGCTTGACAAAATAATTTTCGATATGTATGATCTTAATATATATATTGACTGAATAAACATTGAATTGAATTGAATTGAGCTAGAGTCAGGCTTGATCAGCTATCTGGATCAAAGCGTGCCCAGTGGTTACGCGCATAAGCAAATTTTCGACTATTTAAAAAACTAAGCTTATTTTATAAATCATTTTTGTGATCACATTAATTTTTGACTGTGTCTGGCTGGGATGGATGGATGAGTTGGTATAGTCGCTTCCTTATATCGACATGAATAATACATTTTTGACCAATTGTGAGACATCCTGATTCTGAGACCAACGCTCTCCCCTCAAGAGTTATCATTTAGCCACACACTCTAGTATTTTTATCTTCCAATGTTTCCACAGGTGAATAACTATTAATGTGCCTACAAGTGCTTAGTTCCATGTTCTCGCAAAGTCGGTTAGACACATCGCTGTAGTTGGATCACTTATCCACTATCCACTCTATCCAGTCATTTGATTACTTGTACTCGGATTTGATGATAAAATTAATGACTCATTCACTCACGACCTATAAAAAGGAAAAAAAAAATGAAAGAAACAAATGATTATCGTTATTAATCTTACATATTAATAATGGTGCCTACAATTGCGCAGTCCACGTTATAGCAAGGTCGGTTAGACCTATAGTTTCAGTTAGGCCACTTAACCACTCTATATGATCATATGTCTGCATGTACTGGGTTTCGATAATAAATCACTCACTCACTCACTGACTCACTGACTCACTGACTCACTCACTCACTCACTCACACACTAAGTCACTCACACACACTAACTCACTCACTCACTCACACACTAAGTCACTCACACACACTTACTCACTCACTCACTCACTCATTCACCTACTCACTCATTCACTCACACACTCACTCACTCACCCACTCACTGACTCACTGACTCATTGACTCACTGACTCTCTCACACACCCACTCACTCACTCACTCATACACTAACTCACTCACTCACTCACTCTACTCACCCACTCACTCACTCACTCACACACTCACCCACTGACTGACTCACTCACTCAATCATTCACACACACACTCACTCCTTCACTCACCCACTCACTCACTCATTCACTCACACACTATCTAGCATCACTCACTCAGTCACTCACCCACTCATTCACTCACACACTCACTCACTTACTCACACACTCACTCACTCAGTCACTCACCTCACTCACTCGCTCACTCACTCACTCACTCACTCACTCACTCACTCACTCACCCACTCACTCACTCACTCACTCACTCACACACTATCTAGCATCACTCACTCAGTCACTCACCCACTCACTCACCTCACTCACCTCACTTACTCACTCACTCACTCACTCACTCACTCACTCACTCACTCATTCACTCTCACTCACTCACTCACTCACTGACTCACTCACTCACTCACTCACTCACACACTATCCAGCATCACTCATATTAGAGTAACCAAGTAACCAATGATTACCATCTACTCATCCTGCAGGTGAATACGGTGCCAACAAGTGTGCGGGTCCGAACTGTCGACCCTGCAGCGCCAATTTCGCCTCGTGCCTGAGTCAGCAAGACGGATCTATGTTCTGGCCAGGTCGGTGACCATTATATTGACTGGACTGACAACTGTATAGAGTATACGGTCATGACTACATAAATACGTATTGCGTTTTGTTGATAAATGACTCACTTACTCACTTTCCAGCGTCGTTTGTAGAAAAGTCTACAGCATTAGCAATAAAGATTGCTGATCAAAAGACTTATTAGATACAAATTGTGGGGATAATACTAAATGACAGTGCATCAAAAGCTAAAAAAAACCGCTCTTTTTTGCATCGGTGAATTAAAAAAAAATGACAATGCATCAGAAGCTAAAAAAACGCACTTTCCTGCATCATTGAATTAAAAAAAATTACAGTGCATCAGAAGCTAAAAAACAAAACAAAACGCTCTATCTTGCTTCGGTGAATATATTTTGAAAAAAAAATGACAATGCATCAAAAGCTACAAACAAAACAAAATGCACTTTCTTGCATCGATGCATTTTATAAAAAAAATATTGCTGAGTAAAAATTATACAATGGTAAATAAAAGGAATTCCCCCTCCCCACCCCCACCCCCACAATGCTGTTACAGATAAAAGTAGATTTAAAAGCGCCTAGAGTGCTCTATGGTTAAATGATTATTTTCTGGTCATTGTCATAATAAGTGAGGCAACCATGTTGAACCAGGCACAAATCGCTAGTATAGGTTTTGAGCTAGATCCCTCTAAACATTTGAAAATTCTATTATTATTATTATTATTATTATTATTATTATTATTATTATTATTATTATTATTATTATTATTATTATTATTATTATTATTATCATCTCTTGTTATGAAAGGGTAGAGTTATAATTTGTTCAACCTCTTAAAGTGCATTTAATCCTGTTTAAAACACTATGAATAACTCCTAACACCCTGGTTACATAACAGCCACACAGAGTGAGCGGTAATGAACAATAGATGGCGCATCATCCTTTCGCATTAGACTCAGATGTCAAACTTACACAACCCATAATTATGATGGTGAAGTAGAAATAGTGAATCGGGCGCAAGTCGCTGATATAAGTTTGGGTCTAAATCAAGGCTTACAAAATATTTTTGGACGCCTTGATCTAAAGCTATTTTAACATGAAAAATCTACTCCTTTCTTTTTGTACTCTGCTCCCATTAGAATAAAAAAATAGCTCTGATTTTTGTAGAGGTAGAGTTGTAATTTTTGGAACGATTTAATGCTTTTCGGCACACCATAAATAACTCGTAAAATCCGATTCCTGACTTTTGCCAATTCACCTGAGTTGCTTTAGAAAATTAATATTCCTCAACCGCCGAGTTTTGTTTTTATTTAGTCACAGCAAGGAAAAAAACAACCTTCGACATAGATTTAGAATAAAAAAAACTGTTGAATGGCTGTTATTACTTTCCAGTTTGTAGATAGTTCATCCCCTGCTTTGTAAGTACAACATCGCCGTAGCTTACAACTCGTCTTAAGAATGAAAATAAGACGTATTTAGACGAGTGTAAGGCTTAAAGCAATGTTGTACTTTCTAACCCTTTTCTTAAACTGTCAGGCGTTATAGTTAGGCCACAAATAATTTAACTTAAAAAAACTATCATTTTCAATACTAGTGCAATAAAAAATATAAAATTTATATCCTCTATCTCTAAATGGAATAAATATTTTGACCGTGTTTACACATAGTTACATATGTGTATGTCTGTCTCTCTCTCTCTCGCTCTCTCTCTCTCTCTCGCTGTCTCTCTCTCCCCTCTCTCTCTGGGTGTAACGTTCGTAGGTTCCCCTAAAGGATCCTATACGACGAGATGTCTGCCAGTTATTGATGTAGTCTTTCTTAATACTTACACCTGTCTCCCTTGTACAACTTAAATTTTAAACAAAGATAAGCAAAAATTATTATTTGGAATATAATTATACTTGACCAGTTCATCGTAAAAATTATGCTGTATCCGTCTCTTTCTCCACTCGCCCTCTCTCTCTTTCTCTCTCTCTCTCTCTCTCTCTCTCTCTCTCTCTCTTTCCTTGCCCTTTCTATTATTAACCCCCCTCTCCCTATCTCTCTCTCTATCTCTCTCCTTGCCCTTTCTATTATTACCCCCCTCTCCCTCACTCTTCACCACCTCTCTCTCTCTCTCCCTCAATCTTTCCCACCTCTCTCCTTCCATCTCTCTCTCTCTCTCTCTCTCTCTCTCTTAACCACCCATCTCTCTCTCTCTCCCCAGGCCGTGAAGGCACCGGCTACTGGGTGCAGTGCAAAGACCAGAGGATTCAGGCCCAGGGACACTGCGGAAGTGACGACAAGGGCAGGATGAAAGTCTTCGACCCAGAAACCGGAAAATGCGTCATGTATCATGGTAAGAGCAAGCGATCAACAAGAGTGAATGGGTTGGTTAACCAACCAACCAACCAACATTCCTAAAATATCTGAATATCTATAGATTTAGTAAGATGTTTCACATATTGAGCTCACAGTGTTATTGATACGGGGAACTAACATGACGCATGCTCACTTTATTTCTTTTTTTTTTCTTATTAAGGCGGCTAGACAATTTTAAAAGTTATTTTTTTCTTCTTTTAAAAAAAAAACTAAAGTTTAAAGAAGGGAGCAACCGTTTATTTGTCCCGATCCACTTACGCAAAATCGTCCCCGTGAAACCTATTAGTATTTCACACTCTCTGGGTATAACTATGGGCAACAAACTATCCTTGTAATCCGTGTAATGACAAGGGGGAATCAAAGACTTTTTTTTAGGAAACTTAAACCCTTGAAAGTCGAAAATTACTTGATCAACATGTCCAACAATGCCACAACCCAAAGTATCTTTTAATTTGACATCATATGTTTGGGTAGAAATAATCATTACAAAGCTAAATTGTGAATAGGTCCCAGGACTAGCGTCTGAAAGTTTTACGTGCTGCTACAAAGAGAAGGTCTGGGTTGAGATGTTTTAAGTCAATTGCTTAACGTTTAACGTAAGCACTAGTAAATTGTTAATAGATCCCTCGACCAAAATTTTACAAATCGTTCGACCAAAATTTTGCAAATCCCTCGACCAAAATTGTACATGCTGCCGCACAGACATGGAGGATTGAGTTGAGTTGTTAAACGTTCAATAGGCTTCTATTGTTGATAGGTACCAAAACTAACGTTCAAGCATATTAGGCGCTGCCACCCAAAGACAACGATTTGAGAAGATTCGAGTTGGTTGTTTAACGCTTGATGCAAGACAGCAAGTCCAAAGACGAACGTCAAGACTAACCATATTACGTGCTGCTAAACAGAGACAGTGCGGGGGACCAGGACTCCTGTCTCAGCTGGTCACATACAGAGTAGTAGTTGAGTAGGCTATATTGTAGACGAGCAGCACATAAACTTGTGAGACGTCAGTCTTGGGGCTCGTCTACAATATAGCCTACTCAACTACTACTCTGTATGTGACCAGCTGAGACAGGAGTCCTGGTCCCCCGCACTGTCTCTGTTTAGCAGCACGTAATATGGTTAGTCTTGACGTTCGTCTTTGGACTTGCTGTCTTGCATCAAGCGTTAAACAACCAACTCGAATCTTCTCAAATCGTTGTCTTTGGGTGGCAGCGCCTAATATGCTTGAACGTTAGTTTTGGTACCTATCAACAATAGAAGCCTATTGAACGTTTAACAACTCAACTCAATCCTCCATGTCTGTGCGGCAGCATGTACAATTTTGGTCGAGGGATTTGCAAAATTTTGGTCGAACGATTTGTAAAATTTTGGTCGAGGGATCTATTAACAATTTACTAGTGCTTACGTTAAACGTTAAGCAATTGACTTAAAACATCTCAACCCAGACCTTCTCTTTGTAGCAGCACGTAAAACTTTCAGACGCTAGTCCTGGGACCTATTCACAATTTAGCTTTGTAATGATTATTTCTACCCAAACATATGATGTCAAATTAAAAGATACTTTGGGTTGTGGCATTGTTGGACATGTTGATCAAGTAATTTTCGACTTTCAAGGGTTTAAGTTTCCTAAAAAAAAGTCTTTGATTCCCCCTTGTCATTACACGGTTATCATTATTATCATTACTATTATATTTATTATAAGTATTCTGAAACCGTCACATCATTATACTGTATCCGTATCCTTTTTTCCTCATCAGAAATCGTCATGCGGATGTGCCACTGGACCGGTTATAACTACGACCTCCCGCATTTCGAGGACTGCCATCGGTACTACGACTGTACCAACTCCTCTAAGAAGGCCGACACTATCGACGATGACTACATACGTACTTGCAAATATCCACAGCTCTTCTCTGTGCGTACGGGCAAATGCGAGGACTATGAGGAGGTTGACTGCGACACTCGGAAAGAGCCGGTGACACCTTGTGAGTTTGTTATTGTTGTTGTTGTTGTTGATGTCGTTGTTGTTGTTGCTGTTGTTATTTTTGGCGGTTTATAAGGAATGCGATTTCACAAGAACAGTTATTATTTATCTTTGTTGGAAGACATGTCATTGATTTGTGTTCAACTAGCAGAAAGGTAAATAGTGTCATTTCGTAGTAGATCCGAAAAAAAATTCCGATGCGTCCCTGGAAAAAGTCGCTGTCGCTTACAACTGGACACAGGCCTTCTTATTCGCACATTTTAAGACGATTCGCAACTTATTACAAGCTTGTGCTCACGACACTACACTATCATGCGCATGGATCCAAAGACTCAAGGGGAGCGCGGTCGTCCTGGGATAGAGCATCGGCTTCCGGCGCAAAAGGTCCGTGGTTCGAGGCCTGGCGATTTCGCCCCCTACTGGTTGGGTCGGTATCAGTTTAATGTGTCCGACTGAGACATGAGTTATGGCATCCCCGCCCTGTCTTGTGTGTGGCAGCACAATAATAGTTTCAGTCTACAATATAGCCTATATAGTGCTGATGCTGGATTCCAGGAGTCCTGTGTAAGCTGATCCCAAGCATTACTAAACTGATACTGATACCAAAAAAACTAGTAGTACAAAGCGGTTTGATTGGATCTCGAACCTATGATCTCCTAAAATAGAAATCCCGTGGTCTACCGGCTGGGGCACTGTCCTCCCTCAGTTGTAAAATGCCCTATCTTATTTCTAAAACACTCGAAATCTTTATAGTTCATTTTCAGTTGACCATGTTACCTGTTTAACTCTATACACATTTGCATCATTTTAATTACTTTTCTTGAAGATTGCAATACCCAGCAATAGCCTATGAAAGTATCAATTACATTTCGAATCATCGTAATACACTGACATCCCATCCCCCCTCTCTCTCTCCCTCTATCTCTCTACCCCTCTCTCCATCTTTCTCTCTCCCTCTCTGTCCTTCTCTCTTTCACTTTCACTCTCTCTGTCCCTCTCTCTCTGTCTCTCTCTCTCACTCTCCCGCTCTCTCTCTCTCTCTCTCTCTCTCTCTCTCTCTCTCTCTCTTCTTCCCTCTCTCTCTCTCTCTCTCTCTCTCTCTCTCTCTCTCTCTCTTCCCCCTCCCTCCCTCTCTCTCTATCCCTATCTCCCCCCTCTCCCTTTCTCTCCCCCCTCTCTCTATCCCCTCTCTCTCCCACTCCAGGCGAGTACATGAAATGCGAGGACCCCAACCTGGCCAGCTGTGAGGGATTCCCCGATGGAGATAACGTGTGTCGAACCAAGGAGGGCTCACCTTACTATGTCACGTGCCGCGACGAGAGGACGGTGGGAAAACACATGTGTCCCCTGGACAACCGAGGCCTATACATGCAGTTCGCACCCGGTGTTCGACGCTGTCTCCCCGTGGACGCTCAGGTGGCGCAGGGGTAGAGCTCTGACCAACACTCTGCACAGATGGTACAGGGCAGGCTAGACCAGTAGACTGAGGCTGTTGTGCCAGTTACCAGAGTTTTACAGTTCCAAACAGAGTAATGGTCCATTGAGATTCGACATACAATAGTTACAACAAGCTCGCTAATGTAACTGAGCTAAAATGCAATCTTTTGCTTGTTATAAGCTTCTAGAAACAGCGAGGAGTCTGTATGATAACACACTAAACTTTTTAATAAAGCTATTTTGTTGTCTTTCTTTTCAAATACGTTGATGTTGTATTTCTTTATAATAAATTAATGTGTGTGTGTGTGTGTGTTTGAGTGTGCTGGTGTTGTCTTCATTTTATCTTCACGTTGGTTTTATCTTTACTTAATTTTGTATGTTTATGTTGTTAATTTTCTTTTTGAAGTTTCAAATGTTTTTTTTTTCTTTTCGTAAAATGAAACACAACTTAAAAATAAATGTATACCAATTCTGCTGATGCGCCTGATCGCTGAGTTTAGGTGTTATTATTTACAAAAAGTTATTGCACAATCACGGAAGTATGACTTATAAATAAATATATATATGTTAAAATACCATTTTTCAGAATACGTATAAATTTGACTCCTTTAGATAAATTCAGTGAATTTTTCAAGAACAAAGAGTACACTATCCATCACTCCAGCACAGCTGTGACAGTAATAATTATTTATGTCCCAGAAGAAAAGTTTTTCACAGAATCGTGTTAATTGTCCAACATTTTTTTTTTGATATTCAGTTTCTTTGACCTGTTCATGTATTGCACTGATGGTGAGTTTGGCAAATATGCTATCTCCCAGTTCAAATATTTTAAAGACATTTCGTAACTTTTTGTGAACTGACATTTTTAATTGGATCTTTTTAAATGATTAAGAGCTTAAAAATATCTCATTGCATACAAGGACAAATTTTCGAGTTTACGACATACTTTATTGCTTTCATTCAAACCACAATTTCTTCATTTCTATTATTAATTCATCCCATTTTAGGGATTTTGCGAGTACACTTCCTTCATTTCATCACCATAGATTAAGCAATACGTTTTTTTGGGAACGCCAATTCCATCGATCCACCCCTCCCTTATCCAAAAACAACAACAAAACCCATGAAAAAAAAACAAAAACAAAAAACAAAAAACAAGAAAAAACCCACAAAAAATCAACAAAAAACATCATCATAACATTGAAAAAAGACAAATTATTCATTTCGTTTATTAAAAGCAAGCAAAGCGTGACATAGTTATATTATGAAACATGTACATAATAGCAGTTGAAACGTATGTTTCATTGTGCCCTCTTGTTTCAAGGTTGACGTGCCATAATTATGTTTCAATGCCAAACGACCCTGACCTAGCCTGAGGTTCACATGTAATTGGGTCTCTGTATATTAATTTAAAAATATTAATTAAAAAAAATAATGCTAAGTAATTTCAGAAAATTGTTTATATAACAAACTTCTGTGCATCTTAATTAACTAATTTTTAATATTCGCTTCCACCGTATTAATATAACAACAATTATACATTAAGGAACACACGCTCTAACTAAGCAATACAGTGGAACACACTTAAACCGAAAACGGCTGAACCGAAAAAACGGCTAAACCGAAAAGAAATCGAAAGAATTGCGGTTTTCCTTCTTTTTTCCTTATATAAAACCTACGATAAACCGAAATCGTCGGCCAGCATACTATCGCTAAACCGAAAAGAAATGACGAACTTCATCCCGCTGGGTGGTAGAGTTTCTCGAAAAATCAGTGTATTCGGACAACCCTTTCCCTCCCTTATGCAATGCAGTACCCCTACCAGTCATGAGTCATCACATCTATCACTAACAAGGCCCACTGTCACCCCTCTCTTGCTAATCAGCGCCACCAATAGGCTTACATCTACACGCCGATCATCGTGAGCCACCTGTGCCTAGGCCCATGTAGGCTCTAAAAATTAATGTGCGTAGCCAAGCAGACATTGTTGCATCACTTTTTACAGTACACACTGATCAGCGCGTGCCATCTAGACC
>RQTK01000480.1:229427-234427 GCA_003991915.1 Elysia chlorotica
TTTTCGTCTCCTTCGTAACAAAACAAAAATCAGAGCATCTTCGTCAAGAAGAACATTTTGGGGAGAAAAAATAAGAAAAGACCCCTCTGTTTTTTGGCAAAATATGAAGCATGTAGCATGATAGGTGAAGTTGTATGAAACGTATAGCGTGAAGCGTGAAGCGTGAAGCATGAAGCGTGTAGTTCTGTAAAGGCTGATGGGCCATAGAACTTCACGCTACATGCTTCACGCTTCACGCTTCACGCTACACGTTTCATACCCTGGGCCATACAACTTCACGCTATCATGCTACATGCTTCATATTTTGCCAAAAAACAGAGGGGTTCTTTTTTTTATTTTCTCCCAAAATGATTCTTCTGACGAAGATGCTCTGATTTTGATTTTGTTACGAAGGAGACGAAAATGAAAAAGACGAAGCATAGTTTGGTGCCGAGAACATTTACTTCTCAGACAACCACGGGCAAAGTTTTAGCGTACATTCGTTCATCTTCTTGACAATCTTGATGAAGAACTCTTTTTCAAGTATGCGAGGATGTCTTACAGTACTTACATACACAGAAGAAAATACCAAACACGAAATATAAACTTCAAACAGCGATATGCAAATACTTTATGAACGAATTTTAATGAAAAATAACACGAATTAGTTGTACGTTCTCAGTGGATTTCACTGAATATAAGAATTACTGGGTTCAGGAGCGCTGTTGCTAAACCATGAGGACATTCTTTTGACTGACAGGAGCTCTGCCAGGAACGCAAGGGGGACTGTTGGGCTTGCCCAGACACCTGATTTTGTGTCAGGTTTTGAAAAAGAAGGAGAATTGTTCTACTAGTAGGATGGTAAATGTAGTTGGATTTTGATGGTAAAGGTGCTGACATTGAACTGCTGAAGGGTGATGTATTTGGAGTAATGTCCCTGATGATTTTGCTGAGCGCAAAGTTTTTTAAATAGCTGTAATGTTTGCTGGAACTCCTGGAATCGATCACCATCCAGAGTTTCTACCCGTATGATGGAGTTCTGGTCTCTTCTCTCCCTCTCTCTTTCTCTCTCTCTCTCTCTCTCTCTCTACCTCTATCTGTGTATCTATCCCTCTTTCTCTATCGACATATTAATGAACCACGTTTACTTTTGCATAGAGTCAAAAGCTTTTTAACTCATCCCAAATTTGAGTTCTCTGGTCTGCACTCTTGTACTTGTAGTCGAGCACACGAGGATGCCAGAGAAGGGGCCTTGCCCTTACCATCTCAATCAAATTATTCCTTGTAATAGTCTATGTTCGCCGGGTCCAGACTAGACGTGAAGCAAAAAAAGTGAGCATGTTCATTTCTCTCTACACGCGTGAGGCGTGAAGCGTGATCCGTGTAGCGTGTAGTGAGTTCTATGGCCCCGCATAATAGAGACAAAGAGTGTCCACTTTTCTGTACACGTTTAAAACGTGTAGCGTGAAGCGTGTAGCGTGAAGCATGTAGCGTGAAGTTCTATGGCCCGTCAACCTAAGAGTGTGTTACCGAGAGATCGTTGACTTTTTGAAGTACATTTCATAATGATAATAGTGCAATTCCTAAGCTCTGGTAGAGGCTAAGTTATACCAGTGATCATGGACCAAAAAGATACCAGTAATAATTTTAGACCTGTTGCATTGACATACATTGTGATAAAATGTTTAGAGAAAAGTATGTAACGCTTTTTTTTAGTTATGACTTTTTCTCATACCAGTTCAGATGCTGTAAACAGATAATGTTTCTAGCCTTTGCAATTTTTTTGTTCAATGTGTCTTTCTAAAGTTGTTTATTAATTGGATTATTTTAGATACAGGTTGATTCACTGCGTAGTTTTAATGAGTGGTATAAAAGTCGTTTTTTAGCAGTTTCTATCTTTTCAGGAATGTTTCGGGAATTTCATGTTATCTTGCTTCACATCTGTTGACACGTATACATTATATTAAATAGGACTAGTCTGTTTAAATTTTTATACTGGAACGTCATTATAAATTTAAAAAAAAAACCTCTTTTTCTAAAGTTTGAATGTCTTACACTTCGTTCCACAGGTACACGGTGCTGATGTGCCGTAAAAACAACTCACTCACTCACTCACTCACTCACTTACTCACCCACAGGTACACGATACCACCGTAAAAGGCGACAAAGGAATTATTAAAGGAACAAAAGTAACAAACTAGAAGCGTCCATAGAAGGAATACTTTATTTTCTATTCAGTTGTAGAGGAGACATGGCGAGACCGTCCTATAGGTACCTGATCATCTTTCTGATGAGTATTGGCTTCATGATTTCCTTCAGCCTGCGCTCGGCCTTTGTAATGACTGTGACCCATACCTCACAACTCGAGGAGGAAACACCAGTCAGCATTGGACACGCACATCCTCTTCCACAAAGCATCTTTGTTGTGTCCCAAAACAATTCTGCTTGGAACGAGTCACGTGAGAACTATTTTTGGGGTGCTCCACCAGATAAAGTGTCAGAAATTCATCCTGGACGTCAGGAGTCTAAGTCTCAGTTCTACCGAGGCTGCACCGTCTATAACACCAGCAGAGACTACGAGAGTGGTTACAGTTGGAGCCAGTCCGTCCAGTTCTACAGCGTGTACTACCTGGGGATGGCGCCAGGCTATGTGGTGGCTGGGTACCTCCTCAGCAAGGTGGACGCCCATCATCTCATCGCTGTGGGCTTTTTCATGACGGGCTTCCTGCACTTGCTCATTCCCGTGGTGTTTACTTTGAGTGGGACAGGGGTCATGGTCATTCGCGTACTTAACGGTTTTTTTGAGTCGTCCATGCAGCCTGCAGCTTTGGTAATTACCAAGTCCTGGGCTTTCAAGGGCGAGGAGTCGACGTTTTTGTCCATGGTACTTCTTGGGACTTACTTAAGCCCTGCGCTTGCAAGTTTCTTTGTGGGCGCTTGTCTGTGTTACATCAGCTGGAACGCTTCTCTCTACATCTTGGCCGGGCTTCTTATCATCTGGGCAGTTCTGTGGTGTGGGCTCAGCTACAACAGTCCTCTGAACTGTCCACACATTTCGGACTCTGATTGGAAGCGCTACAAGGAGGAGCAGAGCTCCGGACTAAGCGGGTTCTGTTCAAAGGGCCACAAGGTTCCTTGGCGTGATATCCTCACATCAAAACCTGTGTGGGCTATCTGGATGGCAGTCGCTAACAAAAACAGTAACTTGGTCGTGGTTTCCTCGCTAGTCCCTCTTTTCTTCAAAGAAGTGTATGGTATCCGGGCGGCAGACTCTGGACTCCTGCTCATCGCGCCATTCCTGTGCAACTCGGCCAGCATCGTGCTTTCCAGCTACGTCTCTGACAGCCTCATCAACTCCGGGAGGTTAAGCACCACGGCCGCCAGAAAGTGGATGCAGTGCGCGGGGGCGCTGGGGGAAGCCACCTTCCTCATCTGCCTGATCTACGTGCCAGGCTGGCGATTGGCTGCCGTCTGCCTCACTCTGGCGCAGGTCATGACTGGGTTCTGCTTCCCAGGGTTCGGCTGCAACACGATGGATCTCTCCCGGCGGTTTTCTGGCGCCGTAAGCGGTGTGGTCTTCACGGGAATCCTCATGGTGTTTGTCATAACAGGCCTGGTGTCGCACCTCCCAGACAACGAGCATTTCAACAAGTGGACCGTCGTGTTCTGGATCAACGCCGGAATAGCCATTTTCTCCAGCGTCTTCTATCTAGTTTTCGCGTCCGGGGAGCTGCAACCGTGGGGCGATGGAGAGGAAACAAAAGAATTGAATCCGTCTAAACATTCGTCGATCCAAGTAGAAAAAGAAAAACAAGAAGAAGAAGAAGAAGAAAAAATGTCCATGTTAAAAGGTTGACTCTAGTTAGTGTAAGTAGTTTGACTCGGGTAGATCTGGAAGCGGTGTTTAAGCCAATTGGTGTGTGTGACTGATATTATTTAATACTGTGTGCGCTGGTCTAGATGGTATCATTGGTGATACGAATATTAAACATTATAATAATGTCAAATCGTGGTTTTATGCATTGAAAAATTAATAAACATCTGTAAAAGTCAACGGTGTCTAAGCCAAATGGTGTGTGACTGATAGTATTTAAGACTCTGTTTGCTGGTCTGGATGGCAACATTGGTGATATGAATATTAAACATTATTATATAATGTCAAATCGTGGTTTTATGCATTGAATAAATAACATCTGTAAAAGTCGACATTTTGTAATCTCTGTTTGTTGATTTCACGTGAACACCAATGTTTTTTCTCTACTACTTCTCTCTCACTTTCTTTGTGTTTCTTTGTTATATTTCGCTCTCTCTCTATCACTTTCTATGTCTCTGTTCCTCTCTATGTGTCGCCCAGTCTTTGTCTCAAACATAAACATGCTTAGGGCATATTTTAGTTGATGTCAAGGCGTAAATCCAGATAGATCTCCAACTGTCTTTAGAAGTCTCCTACCCAAGCTCAAATGTTAATCTTCTTTAAAAAAAACACCAAAGACACTAACCTTGTATCGGCGCAAAAACATGATCAGGAAGTCAGATTGATCCACAACTACTATGCCAGCATTTTATGTATAAACGTACGTATAGTACTAGTCTTTATACACTTGGCCAAAGCCATTATTTTCCCTCTCCATGTCCCCATCAAGTTCAATTACCAGATCACATTTGAAAGTGTAAAATATTACTTCTAGCATCTATTATATTAGCAAAAAAAAAAGGAATTGAAAACAAAGGTTATCGAACGAGACCAACTGACACCCACCACACATAACTGGCGCTTGGTGCAATTTAAAAAAATAATTTTGTTTAATAACATTGTTAGACAGCTTCGGAGAACTTAAGCGATAGATGGGTGATAGAATCAGTTCTCTTCTAAATTATTTATTTATAGGTTACGAAGAATGTTTTACATGTATTTATACAGCAACATGTGCTACCATACATGACAGTCACACTTACTCACACCGAAGAAGAAGGACGACCAGGGCTCCCCAATCGGATCACACTGTATTGAGACATACCCA
>RQTK01000480.1:241927-246962 GCA_003991915.1 Elysia chlorotica
GTTCTGGTACTCTCGCACTGTCTCTGTGTGGTAGCTCGTAAAACTGCCAGATGTTAGCCTTGGGACTGGCCTAATATAAAGTCTTGATGTTTGACGTAAAGAAACTAACTCATTCACTGACCCAGCAATTTGTTTGTTTCTAATTCTTAGTGTCGTGATATTAGACTTCAGGCTGTTGAATTTTATCTTAATATTTTTATCAATGTTCCCGATCAGGTTGAGCTCATGTCCCTTAAAAAGGCCGAGTCGGTGTTATTGTAATGTAACCTACTGAGACATAAGTTCTAGTATACCCGCTCTATGTCAGACTTTAGTGTGGGGAGCCGTCCACGATTTGATCTAGTTTGCTGGGGCTGGGCGTAAAGAAAAAAGTAAACGCAACAAAAAGAAAGCCCAACTTTGATCAGATTTAAACAGTTGGTCCTGCTTAAATAAAAAAACTCATTGAACTTATCAGCTAAACACAACATGTTTTCACCACTTGGCGCGAGTGGCAGAGGATCGGTCTTCGAATCGGGAGGTTCCTTGTTAGAAACCCACGATTGTCAAAAGTGTATTCTGTCCAATTTCTTCCCCAGTATAATGTGACGGACTGCGACTGTAGTCATGGAATTTCTGCACTGTCTCTGTGTGGTACATGTACATGCATCTTTCAGACGTTAGTCTTGGAATACGTCCACATATAGCCTATTATGCTAAGGTTGGACGTAAGCTAGGAAATGTAAAAAAACAAACAAATGAAAACCCATTATTGATGGTGATAAAACTGTTAGTCCTACACAAAATTAATACCCTGTACCAAGTTCATTAGCTACAGTTCTCTGTAGGAAGAGGGAACGCTCCCCCCCTCTCTCTCCCGCTCTCTCTCTCTCTCTCTCTCTCTCTCTCTCTCTCTCTTTTGCTCCTTCTCTCTTTCCCCCTCTACAAGTTTAACGTCTCCTTTACGACGTTAAGTTAATTATTATCACAATGGGTTCTGTTTTGAGTACAACACTGTAGAAAGCCTACGCCTCGTCTGGAGAAAATACAAATAAGAAGGCTTATGACGAATTGTAAGATTCCACGACGCTCTCTCTCTATCTCTCTCTCTCTCTCTCTCTCTCTCTCTCTCTCTCTCTGTTTAATGCCGCCTAAGTCTCCGTAAGGGATCCCAAGATCTCTCTGAAGAATTCTAAGGTCTCCCGGAGGGACCCTATCCTATACGACACCACGACATATAATTATAATGCTTCTTAATGCTTCTTCACCATATTATATATTTCTTAAAACACGATCTATGCTTGTGGTCAACACAGGTCATTTCTTGCTGACCAATCTCCTGCTGGACAAGCTGAAAGCCTGCAGCCCCAGCCGAATCGTCATAGTGTCCAGTATTGGCCACGCCTATGGAAAGATCAACTTTAACGATCTTAACAGCGAGAAAACTTACGGAGAATTTGTCGCTTACAACCAGAGCAAGTTGGCCAATGTCTTGCACGCATTGGAACTCAGTAGCAGGCTGAAAGGTTGGTGCTCGGTCAATACATGCTCTCACTGATTGATAACTCATTGACTCACTCAGTCACTCACTCACTCATTCATTTATTTATTCACTCACACACACACACTAACACATTGATTTACTCATTACCTTACTCACTCACTCATTCATTCACTCACTCATTAATTCACTCACTAACTCAGTCATTCATTCATTCGCTTACACACACACTCACACATTGACTAACTCATTAACCCACACATTCACTCATTGACTTATTCATTAACTCTCTCGTTCACCCACTCACACATTCACGCACTCACTCATTGACTAACCCATTAACTTACTCATTCACACACTCACTCATTCATTCACTCACTCACTCACTCACTCATTAACTAACTCATTAACTTACTCACTCACTCGCTCACTCATTCACACACTCACTGATTGAAAAACTCATTAACTTACTCATTCACACACTCACTCATTCACCCACTCACTCATTGACTAATTCATTAACTCACCAACTCAATAACTCACTCACTCATTGAGTAACTCATTAACACACTCACTCATTCATTCACTCACACAATCACTTAATTTCTAACTCGCTGACTGACTAAATCACTAATTCACTCACACATTCACTAATTCACTCACACATTCACTCCCACACTCACTAACCCATTCACCGACAAACGCACTCACTCACTCATCCGCTCATTCACTTATTTACTCATTCACCGACTCACTTGAATCTTTATTCTTATTTTTTCTTATTTTTATTTTTTTCATAAATTAAATACCTATATTTTCACCTCTTGTTGTGACTCACCTCCTGCCTCCCTCCACTCACAGACCACTAATTAGGTACCGCATTGAGCAATAATTTCCTCCACCCTGGAGTAGAATTAGAAAATTTGAATCGTTGAATCTTTGAATCTTTAATCTTATTTACTCATTATTGTGATGCTTAATCGGTAACCTATTGTTTTGACTTCCCCTATCCCTCTCCACTCACACACCCAATGAATATATTTGCCGCAGCGACCGTTACCCCCATCAATCCGGGGGCGGCGGTGGTCCTGGGGTAGATCATCGGCTTCAGTCGCAAGAGGTCCGTGGTTCGAGCCCTGGCGATTTCGCTCCCTACTGTTTAGGGTGTTTTCGGTTTAATATGACCGGCTGAGACAGGAGTCATGGTATCCTCGCCCTGTCTCGTGTGAGGCAGCATATACAATTGTTAGATGTCAGTCTTGGGGTCCGTCCATAATATAGCCCACATGGTGCTGATGTTTGACGTTAAACCAACTCAACTACAACCACTAACCCCCATCCATCCTGGAGTAGGGATTTTTTAGTCATTCAATCTTTGAATCATACAGTCAGTCAGTCAGAGTTTCTTCTCTTTCCAGGGGTTGGATGCTATGATAATCCATCTTTCTCGTTCAATCGCAATCTCGCAGCATTCGTTGATTTTCATTCCTGCTGAAGCCTCCACATTCTTGACCCAACGTATCTTGAATCATAAAGTCTTTACATTTTTAACCTTATGTCCTCATCGATTAACCCTATCCCCACTCCCACACTACCCTGGAGTAGGGATTTTTTTAGTCATTCAACCTTTGAATCATTAAGTCTTTAAATCGTTATCTTTATCTCCTCATCGATTACCCCCCCCCCTCACACACACACACACACCAACACTACCCTTCGCCCACTGAATATGTACCGGAGTAACCGTTAACTCCATCCATCCTGGAGTAGGGATTTTCAGTCATTCAATCTTTGAATCATTAAGTCTTTAAATTTCCAATCTTATTTCCTCATCAATTACCCCCCTCCCCCCCTCACAAACACACACACCCACCAACTAGGCACCGAAGTGACCGTTAACTCCCTCCATCCTTGTAGTAGGGATAATTCAGTCATTCAATATTTGAATCATTAAGTCTTTAAATCTTTAACCTTATTTCCTCATCGATTACCCCCCCCCACACACACACACACCCACACTACCCTTCACCCATTGAATAGGTACCGAAGTGACCGTTAACTCCCTCTATCCTGGGGTAGGGATTTTTCAGCCATTCAATCTTTGAATCATTAGGTCTTTAAATATTTAACCTTATTTCCTCATCGATGAATCACTACCCCCCCCCCCCACAAACCACCTCCCCCCCCCCCACCCCTCCCCTTCACCCACACTACCTTTCACCCACACTACCCTTCACCCACACTACCTTTCACCCACACTACCCTTCACCCACACTACCTTTCACCCACACTACCCTTCACCCACACTACCTTTCACCCACACTACCCTTCACCCACACTACCTTTCACCCACACTACCCTTCACCCACACTACCTTTCACCCACACTACCCTTCACCCACACTACCTTTCACCCACACTACCCTTCACCCACACTACCTTTCACCCACACTACCCTTCACCCACACTACCCTTCACCCACACTACCCTTCACCCACACTACCTTTCACCCACACTACCCTTCACCCACACTACCTTTCACCCACACTACCTTTCAGCCACACTACCCTACACCCGCACTACCCTTCACCCACCGAACAGGTACCGGAGTGACCGTTAACTCTCTCCATCCTGGAGTAGTGATTTTTCAGTCATTCAATCTTTGAATTATTAACTTTAAGTCTTTAAATATTTAACCTTATATCGACATCGATTTTCACCCCCCCACGCACACACCCACACACACCCACACTACCTTTCACCAACCGAATAGGTACCGGAGTGACCGTTAACTCCATCTATCCTGGAGTAGGGATTTTTTAGTCATTCAATCTTTGAATCATCAAGTCTTTAAATCTTTAACCTTATTTCCTCATCGATGAATCACATCGGCAAGCCTTTCTTCATCACGCCGCTACAAGGGGCCCAGACCACGCTACGGGTAGCGCTCGACAAAAGTCTCGACCAGGTGTCCGGGAAATACTTTGCGTGAGTTCTACAATGTATTAGCTTGTATCGACGGTTCAGTTTCTAGTGCTTTGCAGTGACAATGCTTGAAGCCTAGGGGTACTTTCGATGACCATGTTCCATTAGTTTGTATCAGTTGGGGGGAGGGGGGGGGGACAATGCATGGAACCTAGGAGTACATTTGAAGACCCAAGCAGCCCAAGTGAGTAACAATGTTAGGAGTTTAGGGGTAGCTCTAGACAAACGTCTGGACAAGGTGTCCGGGAAATACTTTGCGTAAGTTCTACAATGTATTATTAACAGTTCAGTTTCTAGTGCTCTTAAGTGACAAGGCTTGGAGACTAGGGGTACTTTTCATGACCATGTTCCATTAGTTTGTATAGGCTGGGGAGAGGTGGGTGGGAGTTGGGGGTGGGAGCAACTGCTTAGTTTCTAGTCCTCTTAAGTGATAGTGATAAGGCTTGGAGCCTACGAGTACTTTTGAAGACCTAAACATCCCACTTGAGTAACACTGCCTAAGAGTCTAGGGGTACCTCTAGACAAACGTCTGGACACAGTATTTGGAAAATACTTTGTGTAAGCTCAATTA
>RQTK01000480.1:246980-271980 GCA_003991915.1 Elysia chlorotica
GGGGAGGGGGAGGAGCAACAGCTCAGTTTTTAATTCTCTTAAGACACTGCATGGAGCCTTGGAGTACTTTTAAAGACCCAAACAGCCCACTTGAGTAACAATACAAGGAGTCTAGACAAAAAAAAAATACTTTGTGTAAGTTCTAAAACGTTGGGTAGGGTTAAAAGCCAATAGTTCACTTGAAAGTGTACTTAAGTTTGAATGCTAGGAGCAGCTAGCGCAAGTTCAGTTACTTTGCATTATATTGAGGAGCCAACTATCTCCCCAGAGATTGCAAGGAGAAAGAGGCAGCCAATACTATCTAATTCTCTTTCTCTCTCTCTCCATCTTTTCCCCTCTCTTCCACCAAAATAATGAAATCTCTTCCACCTCCCCAGAGACTGCAAGGAGAAAGAGGCAGCCTAGATCTCTCCCTATATTTCTCCATCTCTCTCTTCCCTATCCCCACAGACTGTGAGGAGGCATTACTATAAAAATTATTATACTCTCTCTCTATCTTTCTCTCGATCTTTTCCCCTCTCTCCCACCAAAACAATGAAATCTCTTCCATCTCCCCAGACACTGCAAGGAGAAGGATGCAGATATTAACTACCTTTCTCTCTCTCTCTCTGTGTCTCTCTCTCTGTCTCTCTCTCTCTCCATCTTTTCCCTCTCTTCCACCATAATAATGAAATCTCTTCCACCTCCCCAGAGACTGTAAAGAGAAAGAGGCAGCGTCGAGAGCTCAGAGCGTGCCTGATGCCAAACGTCTCTGGGACATGACTGATGAAATCATCCAGCAAAAACTGGCAACCTTAGACCTAGACAAGATAATGAATAATAGAAGAAAAAGTGAGGTCTAGATAAGATAATACATGTATTAAAAAAAATATAAGAGCTAGATAACATAAGATTATTAAAGATGAGATCTACATAAGAAAAGATCTAAATGAAATAAGATAATATAACATAAGGATTCCATAATAAAAGTAGGCTACAACGTCGCCTTAGTCTACAACTTGTCTTAAGCCTTATTAGCGACACGACATTGTACTTAGGCACTAGATTTAGATAAGACAATATCTAGATCAAATAAGATCTAAATAAGGTAACATATTACTAGACAATTGCGATACGATAATTTTGTCAATCACAACAAAGTAAATATCAGTAATCATGGCGTTTACATTAAAAAGAACAACATGTTTCTTTCTATAATAATGCCCTTTTATATCACTTGTATCTTTTTTTCCTCTGCCTGTCTTCAATATATCTGCCCATTTGTGCATCTGCCTGTCTGGTTGTCTATCTTTCTGTCTCTATAACATCGCACAGTCGACGAGAATGATAACAAATTGCGTTTTCCTTTCTGACCAATTGACTGTGACTGGCTGACTGACTGTCTATCTGTCTCTCTCTCTCTTTCTCTGTCTATTATTACACACACAATTACAATTTAGTATCTTGTTTAGAATAATTTATAATAGATTTCGAAGACATTATCTGTACAGACAGATAGATAGATAGATAGATAGATAGATAGATAGATAAATAGATAGATCGATAGATAGATAGATAGATAGATAAATAGATAGATAGATAGATATATAAATAGATAGATAAATATATAGGTAGATAGATAGGTTGATAGATAAGATAGACAGTTTTAGATATATGTATTGAAATGTCTCCCCAACAGTTAAAGTTATTAAAGATGCCAGAGTCAATTATTACATAGCATCCAATCAACATCTACAAGTTGCGTTACTTTCTTTCCAGATCAGTTGTTTCTAAAACATTTCAAATATTTTTACTCTAAGAAATAAAGGCCGTATAAATTAGTCGTCCTCGCCAAATTTAAAAGTCCTCTGTATTTTCCGATAGCTGGCAATCTCTTAACCATAAATGCTGCTAGTTTAAAATATGAATGTAATTATGAATGTATGATTATTTATTCTTAATTTATGTTATATTATATTTTATTATATTATGTATTGCAAGTATTTACTTTTAAAGACAGTCTGCAATACTATAAAGAACAAAATTGTAACATTATTTTGCGAATACCAATATTGATAAATAAACTAAGTGGCCTTCTGTATTTGCAAAAAACTGTTTTGAATTTGTATATGCAATATACGTTGATTTATATGTGACAAATACAGGCTTTTTTTGTCAACTTAAAATTGATTTTGAAAATTGTAAATGTTTTTCTTTTAAGTAATGAATTTGTCCACAAAGATAAAAGAGATTAAAACTCGCGAAGAGTGTTAGATCTTTTTTTTTTTGCTTCGTTTTTTTTTCTTCTTTTTTTTGTATTCAGTTTTATAAAAATGTTTGTTTGTCTAGCAAGGCTTCTAAAATTGTATTCAGTTTTATAAAAATGTTTGTTTCCAACACGACCAAAACTATTTTAGTGGTTTTGGTGTCCAGCCTCAAAACCGTGGCAACATTTTGGAATTTTTATAAATGTTTTGTAAACATTAAGAACTTGATGATGCAAAAATGAGGACAGTTCCATAGAGAGTTATGGAAAATCGATGATGATAAAATTTTAATTTTTAGTGTAATCATAATACATTGTGAAAGAAAGAAAGGAACAAACAATAGTATAGCTGTTTAAAAAATTCACACTGCAATTTATAGATTATAGAGTCCAGAGGCAACTACTTTGGCATTTGTAATTGCAACATTCTCAGAAGCGTAACATTTTTAAAATTAAATGTTACAAAATCATGTAATTCACTATGACAAAATAAATATTATTAGAAAAACAAAAGAAAAACCAATCTGCAAGCGTTTTAGGGTTGCGCGACTAAGCATTTAAACATACATAGTCTTAAATATAATTTATTTGAAATTTTCTTTAATAGTTTGATATTACTGTTGTTTTTCCAAATGCATAAAAAATAAATCTCAAACATTAGTTTGTTGATTCTCATACACGCTACTGTAGATTCCTTCAATGCTGCAGGCTGGATGTACAATTAATGATTTTCACGCAATAATTTGGTCAAACCAAAATCATCAGGACCAAGTTTTTTTTCCAAAAATCGACAGTAACAAAACCAATAGAGTTACATCAGCCATCCGAAACAGACCTGGCAGCAAAGCCTCGATGCCAAGATAAAAGGCGCCGGTACCAACCAGTGGAGGGGAGTCTTTTTTAAATTTTAAATAGAGATAAACATGTAATTATGTTAGAAAAATATGTTAAAACAGAAACCAAGTTATGAAAAAATTATGAAGAGCAGAAAATTTTTTTTTTTAAATGTGCGCATTTTAAATTCTTCTAAAAAATTCAATTTGAAAAGTCAAAAGATCAAAGAGTACACAAAGAGGTCGACATTTAACAACAAATTTCATTGACTGAAGTTAAAGGAAAAATAAAGCAAAATTCTGAGAACAAAAGTAACACTATCAGTTTCATGTCTCTTAAGTGATGCTTCAAAATTTTCCATAAACCCTGAACAGTTTCTGGAGTGACAAGACTGTCTGTGTTCGAATTTTAATTTGAATAAAAATCAAGTATAATAACATATTGCTTTAAGCAATATATGTAATATATATGTAAAAACACATGAGTAAAATGTAAAACTAAAATGAAAATTGCAAACATTTTATTATATCACAAAATATAAATATCTATTATATAAAAAGACTATTGTATACTGTAAAATATGCATACATATTAGAAATGCAAGTTCAGCAGTACTTAGAAAGTTTGAAAACAAGAACTCTATTTTAGGTTCCAGCTAGCTCGTCAAACAAGACAGCTATCTGTGAATTTAATTCTAAAACATTTATTGCTGTATGTCTTCCACTGGCTAAGTGAAAAAAAGCCCTATCTTATTGATGCAGGGAGATAGACTAGAGTATCTTATTGATGCAGGGAGATAGACTAGGCAACATATCTATGATTAGGTGTGCATTTGCAGATAATACTATAATGAATTTGAGCAACATACTTAATATAAAACTTCTTAAGACAATAATAACAAAATGTAACGTTAACAATTAAAATCTGTCCATTTCAACTATGAAAAAGTCTGCAAGGGCCTATGACAGTAAAGAACTTTTTTTTTACATACATTATGCGGAAGTTTACTAAAAACTAAAAAATAACTTCTCAATAAAGAAAAAGCAGTGTTAATGTCTACATTTGTCAAAATAGGCACTTGTCCACCAATTTGATAACTTGATGATTGGATAAAAAGGGCATGCAGTTTTACTAAGAGCTGCTTCACTTTCTTGTCAGAAGGCATGAGTTGAGTTTAACAAACAAAAGCGCTTCAATATCTTTGTTTTCTAAATTTTTCTTTTACTTTTAATATTAACTTTTTTTTCTGTTTCAGTGCTCTTTTTATGTCTTAAATTAAGGCACCTTTTACTTAGATGGTACTATTGTTAAATAAGCTTTCTAGATCTAAAACTCAAATGACAGCTCATGACTTCCAACCAAGTTACATGACATGGTTTGTGAAACCAAATTCCTGATTGATGGTTTAAGTATTAAAGGCTTACATTACAAAGCAACAATACAAAAATATATTCTCCAATATGAATCGAGTCAGCTCGTACCAAGCAAGAAATTTACAAAGTCAAGCATACAGTGGATAACATTTCTTTTTTCTAACACAGAAGAAATCACATTTACAGTTCTCATTTTGTGTGTACATATTTATAATACATTTTTTGGATGGATGTTCTAAAACGTATATAATTATATTCTACTTTAATATGAGTGTAATGCAGAAACATGCACAAAGCAAGTAAAATCAAAATTTGACTTTGGTGACTTTTATCATATAAGATTTCTAAAAATGTTCAGCTACCACAACGTCTTTGAACTTCAAATGTTTGCTGTGTTTAAAGAGTTGCGATTAAGTCATTTTATATATTAATATTTTATTATAATTTATTTGACTTGGGTTGGGACAAACTGGGTCATTGCATTGTTTTAACATAACATACCACAGTGGGAAAATTATATACTCTGACACACGTCGGACTTTTTTTTTTAGCTCAGTATACAGACCATCCATCGTCGTCACTGTTAAAGTCGCGGACCACACTGGCGAAGCTGCGACCGTCGTGGTCTAGAGGCTCAGGCGGAACGACTTTGACCACATCCGGATTTCGTGGAGACCCGAGGAGCGGGTCAAGAGAGATTGTGATGACGCTGTTTGCGTCCAAACTGTCCGCTTCTACTACACTCCCCCTCTCTGGCATGGCGGGATGGCCCATACGAATGAGAGATGCTGCTTGAAAACAAGACGGCGAGACTGGTCCTGCAGTCTCCGCTTCCTCTGAGAACATCCCTCCTCCTCCTCGGATGGAGGTATCATCATCCGGACTTGTCGGGTCCGTCATGGATGTATCATCTGCGTACGAGCCAATACCGGTATCGTCAGAGTTACCTGATACGGAACTCTTCAGTAGGGGGCGCTGTGCACTCTGCAACGCTGATACCAGATCGGAGTTGATGCCGCTCTCTGCGTTTTCGTAGTTTAAGGAGAGGGGCAAGCAATTCTGGAGAAAGAAAAAGTAACCAGAAAAGTTCAGATTCATATATACATGCCAAAATACAAACCGACAATATAAAATATTCTCTTTTTTTATGATCTGGTGACAAGGAGGAAAAAAAAATGAAAGGCATATAATTTTATGAAGCAACCTGGATAAATCATGCACAAGCCGTTGATACACGTTTTGAGCTTGAGCCCTCACAATGTAGAAAAACTAATTTATATTAACCTAAATGATTCTCAGGAAACATATAATTATATCTCATTTTTAGTAATGACAGAGTTGTACTTGTATTTAAACTTGAAAAGCGCATTCGAAGCTTTGGGACACCCTTTAAATAATCAAAAACTCTAAATTTGGGCTTGTGCCTGATTCACCATGGTTGCTTCACAATACAGCCCATCAGACAATAATTGCTTTACATGATGTAATTATTGCTTTTCCTAGACAGGGCTGTGTAATGTCAAATCAAAGTAGTCTTTAAAAAAAAAAATAGATTGAAAATTTAGGATTAATAGATACTTTTTCAAAAAAAGAATTTCTTAACTCTTTAAACCAGAGCGGCTGCAGCCTGCGGCCGATAAAATCACAAAAAATGACGGAAAACGAAAAAAATACCCTCTTTCCATTTTTAGATCTATCTAAAGCCTACATCAAAACATGGAATGGGCATGAGGGCTTAAAAGGTTAAAGCATGTGTTCAAATTCCATAATTCTTTCAGACCCAGTGCCAGCAATAACTTCATACCCTTCCGCCCCTTCTTCAGTCAGCTTTGGACTTTCCCTGGTAATTCAAGCCTAATTTGAATTTTACTTGTGAATATTCTTTAAGTGCAAGTTCAAATTCCACAATTGCACCGGACTCAATGCAGCAATCACTTTGTATACATCGCCTCTCATTCAGTAAGTTTGTGACTTTCCTTGATATTCAAGCCCAAGTTGTTTTTACATATCAAAATTTTTTAACTGGGGTTCAAATTCTACAATTATATCAGACTTAACCCAGCACTCATTGTATAAAATTCCACCCCTTCTTCAGTGAGCTTGGGACTTTCCCTGCTATTTTATGCACAAGTTATTTACTAATGAAATTTCAAATTTCATAATTCTAATTTTACTCTCTGTAATTTTAAAGAATTAATTGCTAAGATTTAATTATTGTTCGTTATTTTTAATGATGATCTGTATTATCTGTATTTTTATAATAACTACGATAATGATATTTTTATATTAAATGTACGTTCATTGTCATTTTAAACACTTTGTAAAGCGCACTGAGCCAGGCATTGTCTTGGGTGTTGCGCTATATAAAAGCCATCTATTATTATTATTATAATCATTAATTCTATCAGACCCAACCCAGCACTCACGGTATACAATTCCGCCTCCTTTTCAGTCAACTTGTGAACTGCCCTCAGCATCTCTGGGAAACCGCCCGGCAGCCGAATCTTGGTTGGACGGGGCGGTTTCAGATACTGCCAGCTGCAACCACACTCCTCGCCGTAGTGCAGTAAGATGAGTTTGCTGGCGTGATTCGGAAACGTCCAAATATAGTCCAGCGTCAGCTTGAACATCTGGTTGCCGAGGCTCATTGACGGATCGGTGATGAAGATGTTGGTCTGGTTGAAGGTGCCGAGCAGACGCTGTGCCATTGGCGAGTCCACCATCAGAATGTGATCCGCGGCCCCGATCGCAGTGCGAGACCACTTCATCCATTCCGGAAACTCTTCCTCAAGGGGAGGATCCATCACGTAGCACATGCAGTGGGTCTGGGGGAATATACACATTTCAAGAGAAATTTTCTTTATTAAAACAACTTTATGTTCTGTGTTCTAAAACATTTAATCATAAATGTAAGAAAAACAACAGAAATTGTTAACTCCCCCCCCCAAAAAAACACCCCCCCCACAAAAAAACACCACCAAAAAAAACAACAACCCCAAAACATACAATTTTCAACGAAGAGAATCTTTTTTTTCAACTACCATTTGCGTCGGAGCCCATTTTCTACCCAAGGACCACCGCGTCCCCCCGAAAATGAGATATAACCTAACTAAACTTTCAGATTTAAAATGGGCCAATGGGTTTTCGCTTCATCATATTATATTATAAACTTTGTCTCCAATATAAAACAGAAAGAAGAAAATACAAGAATAAAAAAATGACTTATGCCAAAAATCTTTTCCGAGTGATGATGTCTATATCTAAAGCTAAATTTTCATACCTTCAAAAACTTGGCCAGCTGCTCGACAAACTTGGTGTGGGCTGGGCTATCCTCCGTGCTCACAATGAGGACGGTCTTGTGTTTCAGAGGTGGGGAATAATAATAATAATAATAATATTTATTTATTGAGCGCTTTCCCTTCGCAAAGCTTAAAGCGTTTAAGAATATTTTAAGCATAATCACAAAAGTGTTCAATAGAAATATTTACATACACAATTCCCTAAAATGACTTAAAAATATAATAAAAGGCTGTCAAGGTTATACACAAAAAATTGTTCCAAACTTATTCCTTTAGGTGTAGCTAACGTAAAAAAAAATATAAAAAAAAAATGTAGGTGATATTCTGTCAGCTAAGAAGGATACGTTTTGCCGAGATTTCAGTTGGCGGTTGACGTAAGTTGAAACATTCCAGGGTTATTATGAGAGATATAAATTTCTGAATATGTAGAGGGAGGAATTAAACTACGATAATATAATATTATTGTTTTTAAATATATATATGCAACTCAAAAGACTAACTGAGAGACTTGAAGAAACCAACCCACTCACTCTCTTGTGTCTGAATATTTTAAATACAGGTTAAACTTATATACAATGACATGTTTCTTTTTTTGACTAAATAAATAAAAAGGTTACATCAAAATAATAGGTGGACGAAACAAAGCAAGAAAGCAAAATATTTATATTTGAGGATTTACGTACCTTCCAGTCCAAATTTATTTTTTGATTCTAGACTTTTTGGAGACGCATATCGCATGAATGATACTAGATGGGAAAATTGAGAAAGAACAGCAAATCAGATGTTAAAATTGGCAAACTCTCAAGAGTGCAAAAAAGTGATAACTACTTGAGTATGACTTAAAGTCACAAAGAGTAATAGATACATCCTTAAGAAATGTGAAAATAATTAAGTCAGTTCTTTGTTATTTGACACTTAGTAATTCATATTGAAAAGTGTTTTTATTTTTTCCCAGAAAAACTTGGATCTATCACAGTTAAAAAAGTATTGCAAGATTTGTTCTACATTCTAACAAAAACAAAGAGGATTTATTTTAGAAAAATAAAAATATGTTCACGAAGAGATACACCATATGTTAAAAACGCTTAAAGGCCATCATTGTCAACTTTTGGTTTTTGCATTTGGTATTTTTCAACTTTTTCAACTATCATTTTTTAGGTTGTCAGAAATTTATCAGGGTGGTAATTGTATTTAGAAACCATTGAGTTTTTAAAAAAAGGCTTAACGTTATCTTCTAATTTCTACAATTAACTAAGCCTTTTAACAAACTGTGCAGTTTAAGTGTTGAAATTTGTGTACTTAAAAATAAAAAAAAATCAATATTTATTGTGTCTGCCAGATTTTTTTCTGATCGAAAATTCGCATTTTTAGACTTCCGTCTTATTAGTGCATTTAAATGTCTGATGCCTAAAAGTTTTCTTCTCAACTTTCGGCTCCATATACTCAAATGATAACAATGGAAAGAGTTTGCATAACCTTAAGATTAAAATCACATAAATTTATGACACTTAATTAGGGATCGCACATTTAAGTAGGATTTTCTGCTCCCCCACTAAAAATATCAATTTTGAGTTTAGCTCCTATTATAATAAGATTACTGTCTCTTTTCCCAAGTCGGAGTAAAAGTCCTGCTGACGTCAGCTACATGCCAATGCTGTGTTGGCTTATGTGTTTGTTGTTTAGCTTTCTGCGTCACCACAATATAGGCTATATTGTGGACTGGCACCAAGACTAGTATCTGACAATTCTGCATGATGCCACACCGATTTTTTTTTTTTTTGCTTTGTTTTTACGGCACGTCAGCACGGTAATGGCTATGTTGTACTGCCACACAGAGACAATGAGGGAAACCTGGACTCTTGTCTAGGCTAGTAACACTGACACCAACCCAACCAGTAAGGAAGTTTGGGTGCAGTCAGTTACAGGAATCCTACATGCTGCGTCAACCCTATCTACCAACCCCAACATTTCCCTTGATATAATATACTCACACAAATCCTTGCCCTTGAGCTTTAGACGTCTGAAGCCAACAAGAGCCACCGCGGCAAAAAACACAGCGACTGCTGTGACACTAAGGCCGATGATCAAGCCTGTCTTTTTAACATCCTCATCAGATTTGGAAGTGACCTTCATTGTGATATTGGTAGGGCTATTGTCTGTATTTCGATTTCAATAGAAAAGAAAAAAAAGAGTTATATCAGTGAAACAGTTCTAGAGGCGATATTTTCCATGCAATGGGAACTGCATAAGATGGTGATTTAAAAAAAGATTGATATTTTAGTGTATCTTTGTTTTCCTTTCAAAATTCCTTTGACAGTCTACATGTTTTAAGACAGGCCCATGAGCTGATACATCCTAAGTCACTGTTCATGTAACTGGATATTTTATTCCTGGATCCTTCTTTCAATTACTATTTTGATTCCAGTAAAAAAGGGTACATAAACTAATACATATATATTCTTTTTAATCAATCCATCTTTGGACTTTTTAAAGACAATATGTTAAACCTACACAGGTTACCCAATCGAACCTTTATTTTTACATGCCAGATATATATGCCACAAACAAAGATCTAAAAAAAAAGAAAAAAAATCTATTTTTTCTTTCATATACTTTCCCTTTACCATTTTCTACATATTCTAAAAAGTCTTTCTACTGTGTTATGCAAAGTGACGAATTTCCTGTAACTAAACTTATCTCTTGGTAACAAACATCATAATCATACATCATGCCAAATCTGTTTTTTTAATCACTCTGAAGTCACACATTAATACTATGCGAAAATAAATGTTTTTGTAAATGGGTAATTAACTGTATGCCTTTTTTAAGGAAAGATACAATCTAAAATTTGTAAAGCTACGACTAAAAGCAAATGAAACAAAAAATAGCACAACAAAGCAACTGAAAAGACTGATGGTGTTGTCCAACCAACAACAAAAAATTGAATACTTTGTGTCAAAAGTATTGAGATAGATTGAAATCTTTTTTCTGTATTAACTAATTCGAATATTTGTCACTGAAATAAGCTGATAAAAAAAATTGGAATACACATGCATGTATCCTCTAAAATTTAGGGGGGAAAAAGATTTTGACAGCAAATGATTTTTAAAGATGTTGATTATTTTGAGAAAGGCATTATAATTAATGACACCAATTAAAACCTTTTGGCTTAAGAAAAATTTTTCTACTCCAATATTTGTAATTTCTTTCCGATAGATCAAAATAATTATTCACTTGATACATTTTTAAAATTGTTTCAGATTCAAGAAAGACATCAACAAATTATTGTGGTATATTATAAAAAAAAATGAATGCAAATGTGAACCCAAACTTTAAATAATGGAAAACTATAAAAAGCCATGTTATGATAAGAAGAGTAGCCTCTCAAAAGTAACAAAAGCACTAGATAAAAATGGTAGCAGTTTACAGTCAATAAACTACACGTCACTGTATTGGATCCCACTGGGAGACTTCAAACCCAGAGAGAGAGAGAGAGAGAG
This sequence comes from Elysia chlorotica, assembly GCA_003991915.1. Classification (NCBI taxonomy): domain Eukaryota; kingdom Metazoa; phylum Mollusca; class Gastropoda; family Plakobranchidae; genus Elysia; species Elysia chlorotica. The sequence goes on from RQTK01000480.1 coordinate 258,232, forward strand.
AGAGAGAGAGAGAGAGAGAGAGAGAAAAAAGAGACAGAGAGAGAGAGAGAGAGAAAGAGAGAGAGAGAGAAGAGAGAGAGAGAGAGAGAGAGAGAGAGAGAGAGAGAGAGAGAGAGAGAGAGAGAGAGAGAGAGAGAGAGAGAGAGAGAGAGAGTGAGGGAGATTTCCGTATAGAGGAGGAAATAAGCTACCAAAATGCCTTGTTCCATCACCTAACTTAACTATGGATGCAAAACGAATTTCTTGTATAAACGAATTTCTTTTATTTTGTAAGAATATTATCATTTTCTATTTTATGTTTTTTTTAAATGAGATTTTAATGTATAAAAGCTAAGTTTCTTCGATTTGACTCTATAAATAGTCTAAACTATTTTCATTATCATTATTTTTTAATTATTATCATCATCAATTGTTATTGTTATTATTATTATTATTATTATTATTATTATTATTATTATTATTATTATTATTATTATTATTATTATTATTTAATTTATATAACTTTCATACTTTCATGAAGAATCAATATGCATGCATCAATAAATAAACTTATATCTGAAGTTACAAGTGTGAAAAAATAGATAAAATAATGTGCAATTTTTCCACAAAAGTTTTCTCACGGATTCAAGTTTTTAAAGGGGTGGCTGCAGATAAAAACAAACAAGATTTTCACGTTTGTTGCAGTCAAGCCTTTAATGTGATGTTTTATATTTTGTTCTTTATTTATCACATGAGATAATCAGAATAGTACCTACCCTGTACTCATAGAAAGCATAGGAGAGTAAACAAAATGAAATTTTGTGAAAAACAATTATAAATTGTGGTGAGCTTTATTAACCCCAGCAATATTTACTATCTTTAGCTGAAAAAAAACTAAAGTGATAATTTGTCAACACACACGCATTTTTGCACACTCCTCCAAGAAAGTTTTGCACTTTTGGACAAAAATGTACTCGTTTGATTTTGCCTTCTGCTCGTTGAGTCGGTATCAGTATAATGTGACTAGCTGAGACAGGAGTCCTGGTATCCCTGTATTGTTTCTCTGTTGAGGCACTTAAAATTTTCAGACCTTAGTCATGGAATCCACCTGCAATGTAGCCTGGCTGCTGAAATTAGACGTTAAGTCTTTCCAACCCATGGCCAGGGAAATTATTCTAATTTCCTTGGGACTACTTTTTCTTAAAAAAGCTTTTTACGGCAATGATTTTCTTTACAAAAGTTTTTTTTACTTTAAATATGATCAGATAGGAAACTCAGAAAATATATAATTTGATGTGGTTTAAAGAAAAAAAAAATAATAGAGAAAAAAATTATTACAATTGAAAAATATTGAACTTTTTCTGTTTTTCTTGTTACTTTTGTGTGTTTGGTATGCTAGCAACTCGGAGAGAAGCAAAAGAGTAAAAAAGGATAAGAAAAGTGTGGGGAATAGATATAAGTTCAATTTTTGGGTTTTAGTTAAAATTCGGCTCAAATTTATCGGCGACATCCACCAAAATATCAGTCCAGTCTTCGTTCAATCTAGATCTATTTATATCTAGACTTAAACTGTCCTGATCGGCGCAAATACATATCATACAATGTTAAAGGATTCCTAAGAAATTATTTGAAAATACAAAGAGTAAATATGAAAGAATGTAAGGGGATTCCAAAAACGCTAATGCATAATGCAAAGAGTAATTACCATACAATATTAGAGGGTTCTTAAAAACTCAATGCAAAATGCAAAGAGTAAAAATTATACGATGTTAAAGGATCCCTAAAAATTTGAAAAAGCAAAGAGTAAATATCACACGATGTAAGAGGATTCCTAAAAAAAAAAGAATTAATGCAATATGCAAAGAGTGAATATCAAACAATTATAGAGGATTACTAAAAAAAATTAATGCATAGAATAAATATCATACAATGAAAGAGTATTCCTTAAAAAAAAAAAAAAAAAAAAAACAAACAAAATCTAACACAAAATGCAAAGAGCACATATCACACAATTTTTGAGATACCCTATAGAAAAAAAAATAAAATAAAGCAAACAGAAAGTGTCTCACCATTCTTTCCTGCAGTGCTTTCAGTAGTCTTGCTGTTGGTGTTAGCTAGTTTTAGACGAAACATGTGAAAACAAAAGTTTTAGACCAAAATTGTGAAAACAAGATTTTTAGACCAAAATTGTGAAAACAAGATTTTTAGACCAAAATTGTGAAAACAAGATTTTTAGACCAAAATTGTGAAAACAAGATTTTTAGACCAAAATTGTGAAAACAAGATTTTTAGACCAAAATTGTAAAAACAAGATTTTTAGACCAAAATTGTGAAAACAAGATTTTTAGACCAAAATTGTGAAAACAAGATTTTTAGACCAAAATTGTGAAAACAAGATTTTTAGACCAAAATTGTGAAAACAAGATTTTTAGACCAAAATTGTAAAAACAAGATTTTTAGACCAAAATTGTGAAAACAAGAGTTAAGCATTAATGCATTGCAAAGGATAATGACATTTATGACACTTCAACAAAACAAAAAAACAAAAAACAAAAAAACCCCATAGAAAAGGAAACGTGAAGGGCTCTAACAAAATGATTCCATAACTTTTTTAAAAAGGAAACAAAGTAAATAAAAGAAAAGTTGGGCCATGCTATTGTCAGGGCATTGGGGAACCAAGCGTTATTGTCTGGAAAATCATTAGTTGGAAAAAGCAATATTTGACAGCTCCTCTAAAGCTGCTCCATAACTTCAGCATTCAGCACAGGTTTGAGTTTCTTGGCATCGTTCACAGGCCTCTTCTTTCAAGTGGTAATACGTTGGTATCACTATCCCAATTGGGAGGTTCTCAGTTGAAAACCGATTTATCGGTCAAAAATGTATTTGTTCGATTTTGACCCTTACTGGCTAGGTCTGTGTCAAGATAATTCATGTGATAGGAAGTCTAAGCATCTTCACACTTTGTCTGTGTGGCAGCACATAAAATTGTCAGACTTTACTCGTTGGGCCCGTATGCAATATAGCCTATATACTGCTTACCCTGGACGTTTAGCAACTAACTCAACTCAAGGCCTTTTCTTTCTGTCTCTTATATATAGACAAATCAACCCACCTGCTGTTGTTGATGTTGTTGAGTTGATTTAACAGCCAACATCAGCACTATAAAATTATAGGCTATATTGTGGACGGGCCCCAAGACTTACGTTTAACAATTCTATGTGCTGCCACGAACGAGACAGGGCTGGGATATCATGAGTCCCGTCTCATCCCGTCACATTATACTGACACCGACCCAACCAGGGAGGGGTGCAATCGCCAGGGCTCGAATTGGGACCTTTTGCGTCGGAAGCCAATGTTCTACCCCAGGGCCACCGCATCCCCAGACCCACCTGCACCAGTGACATTCATCCATGCAGTGCCCGTGTTTCCACAGCTCCAGGAGCAGTATCTGCCTTTGGTCTCCATCCTCCAACACAGGCACTTGCCGTCTATTCTATGGAATGTGTCATTGACGTGAACCTGAGGGAGTGAACAAGATTACACACAAAGTTATCGTGTCATTGGCGTGAACCTGAGGGAGTGAACAAGATTACACACTATGTTATCATGTCATTCACGTGAACCTGAGGGAGTGAACAAGATTACACACTAAGTTATCGTGCCATTCACGTGAACCTGAGGGAGTGAACAAGATGACACACTAAGTTATCGTGTCATTCACGTGAACCTGAGGGAGTGAACAAGATTACACACTAAGTTATCATTATCCTATTTCGCTAACGTGTCATTCACGTGAACCTGAGGGAGTGAACAAGATTACACATTAAGTTAACCTTTTCCTATGTCCCTGCATGCATTGATATGCTATTGTGTTGCCATATCTCTGCATTGAACTGCACAACTATCATTTCGAAGTAGAAAAAACTAAAGCAAATTCTTACAAAATTCTCCTAAATAGTGAGCAACCAAAAAATAGGCCTTGAATTATGCAGTGTGAAAAGGTTAACAAAATCTCCCCAAAGTTTTTTACTACTTTTATTGTCAGTCCCATATATATCTATGAATGGAATATTTCATGCTGAGCTACTGGTTGGGTCGGAGTCAGTATAATGTTATCGGTCGAGACTGAAATCCTTGTATCTGTGTTATGACTTATGCCTGGCTGCATGTAAAATTGTCAGATGTTAGGGTGTGAGACCCGTTGCCATTATAGAATCATCCTTGGGGAACTTGCAAATCTAAAATTACAAATAAAAATCTTTTCTAGAAAGAAAAGTGCAAGCTGAATATGTGGATAGAGAGGAGTATGGATTGTTCGAACAAAGCAAAACATTGCAGTAAGTAAGTTAATAGAAAGAAAAAAAAACTCCCTAGACAACAAACGTTTCTTTCTAGATTTATTTGTATAAATAATACTTACCATGTGAACCTGGTATAAATATAATGCAAAACTTGTGAACTTTATAAAAACAAAACTTAACATGTGAACTTTGTATAAACCTCTATTGTACACACATCGCAGTAAGTTAATAGAAAAAAAATATCCCTAGACAACATACGTTTCTTTCTAGATTTATTTGTATAAACGGTAAACCTCTATTGAACACACGATCCTTAGTAACTTACCACAATTTTGTACTTGTCCGTCTCAAGGTCTGTGAATGTGACCACGCCCTCAGAACTTTGTGAACCAGGCTAAAACCAAGAAAACAAAGAGACTGTTTTTTAGGAGTTTCACATCCTGTGAGCATTTCATTTACACAGATGAAAATTATGATTGATTGGAATGAAAAAAAAATGAAATAGAGTTCCTTCATAAAAATAAATTAGCATTTCATTTACACAGATGAAAATTACAATTGATTGGGATGAAGAAAAAAAAAAATTCCTTCATAATACAAAATGAGAGGAATTAGGCAGCTTCAATCAAAAGATACTGTCATTTTATTCAAATTACCATTATTTACATATGAATTTTGCATCTGTCTCTCCATCTTAGAACTTTTGGTAGTACAAAAATTTCCGTTAAAGAACTCGCCCCTTGGGAGAAAAAGAAAATGGGTTCTTAGAAGGTGTTAGTTTTAATGGGAAGAGAAGAAAATGAGCCTGCCAAACCACAAACAAGTGATCAGTGCTACCCCCCCAAAAAAAAAACAACAACAAAAAAACCCCAACAAAACAGGTATATTTCTCGTGTGTATGAATGAAGATTAAAAGGGTCATCTAAGATATCAATGTACATGGTGGTTGTAGCCAAGATGAAATCCTGAGTGTCATTATTGTGCAAATCAAAAGACTAATGTTAAATTTTATATATACAAAAAAAAATGGAAGCACAAAAGCACCAACTGTATTCACAGTTCGAAGGACATCTATAGTTTACAAGTTATGCAAAACAAAACAAAAAATTACGAAAAAAAAAAATAAAAAAAATGAAAGGTCTACATTTTTACAAGAAAAGTTATCTTTAAAAACTGAATGACCTGTATGTCACAAATGATGACAATATGCTTTGGTGCTTGTTTTATTTTGCTAATTACTCAAGTAATACAAGTGGGAAGCGAGTTAAAGTATGCCTGCCCATCCGAAACGACAAAAATAAGGCCTACCGGCTTTATGTAGAACAGCGTTTTGAACGCATTCACTAGGTTGAAACTGCTCTTCACCAGCATGACTTCAAACTTGGTAAAGTTGAACTGAGGGGGAGAGTGGCCTATCTTGACTTGTATTGCTCCTTCCTTTAGGACATGGTAGCTCACAGAGGGTTTCCAGTCAGCTGGGTTCGAGTCTGTGTGTCAATCAACAAACAAAGAAAAAATCGAAAAGGGTCTAACAAAGGAAAACAGTTAACAACCACAGCGGCATAACTTTCCTATCCATCCATCTATCAAATGCTGTGCTTTATGCCATTGGCAATAGTGCCCCTCTGTATTTTCAATCTTTCGCTGCTTTCAGTGCCTCTGCCACATTCCCTACGTTTAGCCATTTTGTAAATTTGTTAGTTCCTCCATTATCTTTTCTCTTTACCCTGCTGTGCTTCCCTTCACTATAGAAATGTATTATAAAATTGTTCTCAACTTTCCTCTAGACCATTTTTTAATGTGAGTACATGTATTGATCTTAAGCCTCAGATTAGGCCTACAGGTTTTTTTTACAAATACAGTCAACGACTGATGAGTTGATGTCATTGGCGGACTAAAATAATATCAATACATCCGACAATCAAAATATCCATTTGAAAATAACAACGAGAAATTAAGCCTAGGGGCCAAAGACGAGGATCAGTTAAAGCAAAAATTAACTTATCAGAGTTCAATACAAGAGGAGTGTTATAGATTTATGTTTTCTGTTTGTAACAGTCTTAATTCGCTGAATGATTTTTCATTTTTGCATGGTCCATAATAGAATTTGGAACTTTGGTTTTAAGTTTTATGAAAGAAATACATAAAATGTAGCCTAAATCAAGTGTAACTTTCTCAAGATATTAAAGACAGCGATGTCAACTAAATAATTATTTTTTACTGAACATTTTAGCATACAGCATCGTAGTATATTGAATTACAAAAGTTAACAAAATGACAGATCTTTACTGAGCTCTGACCTGTAATTGTTTTTTTTTTTTTCACTGAAGATCTTTTAATTTACAGAGAATTGGCATCACTCTAAAGAAATGAACTTACAGTTCCTGGTATAGGAGCCTGATGTCAGAGTCTCTGACACAAAGGTTGACACTTTCTGGCTCTCCTTCAAATTGTCAGGTGGAGGTAAACTGTACACTTTCATCGTAAAATTTTGATTCGCTTCCAGAAATCTAAGATAATACTGGAAGTGCAGCTGTTTAAATAAAAAGAGGAAAAAACAAAAGAAAATTTTAAGCAACATGATGCAATCACATTAAGTAAGTGAGCAAAATAGATGTATAGATCTGCACAACATTTTATCTGACATATCAGTACAATGGAGATAGGGAACAATCTTTAAAAGTGAGATTATGTTGTTGTTCTTTCAATTCATTTGTTTTTGCAAGCACATAATTGAGCTCTACTTGAGAACAACCCTAACCACATTACTACCTGTAAGCTCTCAAAGTGAAAGGAAAAAAAATACCATGTTTTAAAGAGGGAGTACACACGTTTTATGATATTACAGCTTGCATGTTTTTGTCATAAAAAAATGTGTGTACATAGAATCATTCTAAAGAAACTGGCATATATATGCAAACTTGTTTTGTTTTAAAGTTAAATAAGATGATGTAAATATTACAACATGAGTACAGTGTAAACCTCGCAAAATAAAGTCTGATAATTCGAATTTCTCACAGACCAAATTTTCTAAAAAAAAGGGTTCTTTTTTTTTCTCTTTGGCTCTGTTAGAATCTGACTAATAGTTCAAAGTGTTTCTGGTTCGATTCTCTTAATTCGAAGGTGGCACCACCAATAGGCATTATGAAATGCTATCTGTAAGGTAGCATCCAATGCATATTGATGCCTAAGAGATGCATTTATTTAGAAGAAATGGAGTTGGGAGAAGATTGCTATGTAAAGGCAAAAAGGAAACTACCATAAATGCAATTTTTTAAAGAAGATGACAGTCATCTATATCTTTTCAACATTTTTGTAGTTCAGCTATGCCCCTTCTGTAATTCGAATCCTCAAAATTGAAGTTTTTATCCATTCCCTAGCAATTCAAATTACGAGTTTTCCACTGTATACATATCTTATACCCATAGTCCTGATTCATGCTAGTAAAATAAATACATTCATACATTTATGATATATATTTTTATTTAAAAAAAACAAACAAACATTAATAAATGGTCTATGTTAAGCAAAAATCACCTAAATATCTGGACAAAACTCGGAACCAAAAAAAAAAAAAAAAGACATAATACCAACAGCAAAATACAAAAATCAGACAGCTCTCATAATTATTCTAAGGTACTTTCCTCTGATATAAAAGTATATATATATAGAAACTGTACTAACTACATGTAATCCTTAAGTATGGTAACATTTTCTCAGGTTCTACTCCTTGATTGCCTGACCTCTTTGCTCAGCAAGTCCGTCCTGCTAGAATTAAACTTGAAGAGCCTGCACCTGTCAATGGTACCATTAGTCCAAATCATCAAGAAGCCTTTGGTGTTTTTTCTTGACAAACCTGGGTTTGATTTTGGAGAGACAAAAATATACATTAAGCAAAAGTGTTGGAAATGTTGGTAATATTTGAGCTTCTTTGTATGTGCAACCAAGTATTGTACCTTTAACTTTTTATGAACAGATTCTACCCCATCTGGTTGGTTGGTTGGTTGGGTTGGTTTTTAACGTCCAACAGCAGCACTATATAGGCTATACTGTGGACGGGCCCCAAGACTGACGTTTGACAATTTTATGTGCTGCCACACACGAGACAGGGTGACACTGACCCAACCAGTAGTGAATGCAACAGTCAGGATTTGAACTCGAGACCTTTTGCGTCGAAACCCGGTGTTCTACCCCTGGACCACCGCGCCCCCCACTACTATATCTATTCCCACTGACCATAAACGAGTTATCTCGGATACAGGGCCTCTGTCTCCTGGCCCAAGTATGACAATACATGCATTTGATGTCACTGTTATATTTAGACCCGTAGTTCTTTTGCTTTGTCAAAGAACGACTAGCGGAATGCCACATGATATAAACAAAAAGTGGTACTAAACTTTGAATAATATTTTCTTCATTTTTAATCGATTTTTTAAGTTCTTTCTTACAAGTGAAGTATGAATGATTCATTAACCGCTTCAGCACAGGAAGAAATTATGAAATATCAGGAGAAAAATTAAAATGGATTCTGACACTGAGGATGGTGAGTGTTTCTCAGACAACGAACCAGATCATCATGATTCTGGTTTAGAATCTGGTAAACTAGAAATTAAGCAATTGACATCTGATGTAGGTCTAGATTTAGCCTCTGGATGGTCGGGCGGACTAGTTAGACAGCCTTAGAACGGTCAAGCCATAACTGGGTCATGACCTCGAATGGACAGGGTAGAATCTGTTTAAGTGGAAAGCACAAATTTTGTCAGGAAATCTCTTGTTTCTAGTTATTTAATAATTTAGTTTTTGTCAGTTCTTGAGGCTGCAAAAATGATTAAAAAACATTAAAAAAAAAAAAATTATGATTTATCTGAGGTATTTTAAAAATGCAAAAACCCCATAAAATAAAATTAACTCGTGTTCGAGAATCATTGACACAAGGTCTTGTACCATTTATAATTTTTCCGCCTCTAACTGGGCTTTTACATAAATGAACAGCCACAAATGGGTCTTTTGTTAGATCCCAGCGTTTTGTTTCCCGTTTTTTTTCACTAACACCCTTGCACTACTTAAAAAAAAAAAATCACTTGACATTTGTGGATGTTGCCCCAGTACCTGCACGTTAATCAAAATACCGATGATGATGATGATGATGATTATACTCACTGGACACAGGAGCCCTCCAATCAAACAAAACCGCTGGAATCACATACTCAATCTCATCGTACCGATGTATCGTCTGCCTCAGTGAAAGTGTGAGCGTCTCTGGCTTTTCCACAGAGTCATCATCGTCAGTTAGAGAAAAACCTTTTGGAAGATCTGACCTATTGAACTGCCGTAGAAATGGTTGGCAATCTGTGGAGAAAACGTATCTTTAGTGGTACGGTAACAGAAGTAAATATATGTTTATTATTTTATAACAATGATAAAAACTAAATATTCAAAAGGCAAAAACAAAATAAATTGGAATGTCCATCCAGGAATAAGGCTCCTTTTTGCAACAGAAAAAAAGTGTTATGTACTAGAAACATATATTTAGACAATTTACTAATGTATTTCAGTAACAAAAGCAAAACACAAATGTAAATAATATCATAAGACTTTATAACATAGTCTACATCAACCTGGTATGTTATTTCTGTAAGTTAATTTTGGTTGATCAAAGCTTTTAACAATACAGTGATGCCAATTGGATCATTATCTTTTTTTTTGAACCATGTTAAAGCTGCATGCATATTGAATCACAAAATCCTTTAGCAGACTCAACTGAACTCTGAAAATTTGTAAATTTACAGAAAATTTGCATCAATTATAATCAACAGCCAAAAGAAACAAAGGATTGTTTTCTTGGATACCAAAGATATTGAATTTTCTTTTTTTTATGTTATCCATTCAACAAACCATAAAAATACTGAGCTAGAACTAATGGATAATCTGATTTTGATGGGAAAAAAACCAACAACAACTGTCCTTACCTGGAGTTTCAAACTCCTCTAAACAAACTCCTTCAATCTAAAGGTGAAAAGAATGAATAGTATTTCAATTTGGGGTGAACAAAATGCATAAAAGTTGTAACAGTAAATCTGTTTTTTGTCATTCATGATCAACTTTTTTTAATAACAAATGTTCAGGACTAACACACAAAAAAAGATCAATAAAATTATAAAGCGTAATCGAGAATTTAAAATTAAAATCAAGAACGTAAAATAACAATCTTCACCGACTTCATTTAGCATCTAGGAAAAAAAAAACCTACATTTCTTAGTACTTCTTTTCCACACCTAAGAAAAAAATTGAAAAACTATGGGAAAATGTATTTCTTTGTACTTAGTTTTATTTGTAATTTGCTGAAAAGTATGCACTGCTTAAAAAGCAGTTTAAGAAATACCCAGGTATCTTGCTAGGGTTTATATATCTTAGTATCTATCAATGACACACTCTTGTTCAAAATTACTATACATACCAACACACTGGTTTAATATGATGACAATTTTACATCTAGATCTTTTACTGGTCATTATAAGTATATCAGTTAAAGTTTTATTGAGAACAAGAGCCATTTGTTATTAGTTCACTCTATAGCACAACATATGGGTCAGTGTCAGTATAATGCGACTGGCTGAGATCTCCGTGTCGTATCTGGAGTGTGGCAGAATGTTAGATTGTCAGACAAAACACTTATAAGTGCTGACTTTGGACATTAAAAAAAAGCCTTTTTGGGCAATGGTTAGGCTGTTGGGTCACCTATGTCAAGGTGCTGGGTTTGATCTGGGGTATGAATGAATGTTTTGTGAGGCTCCTGTCAAGGAGAAACTAAAATGGTGCAAAGAAAGTAATCGCAGCCTTTCTACAAAATGCTCGCTTTGACTCTATAGCAGATAAAGACTTTTAAACTCTTGGTTCCCCAACACTCTGTCGAGCATGCAGTCAATTTTACTAAAATTAAAATAGCCAAAACAGACGTAAAATGCTTTACATTTAGATGTACGACACTTCAAACTAATATTATATATTTGGAATAAAAAAAAAAAAAAAGATCATGAACAAAATTGATCCTGAAGCACATAGTATGATCATCTTTAAATGTTATTAATCTTGCTGACTTACAGGTTGATTATTTGTAGAGTGTTCCTCAAAAACTTTCAGAGTGCATGGGACACTTGCAGCGAAAGCAAACTCTATGCAGAGTGAGCTCAATATAAGGAGACAATAGCTGAACATCCACACTGCCATTGTTTTGATCTTATTACTTCAAGTCATGCCTGTTGAGGATACATTAATAAACAAATCTCTGTCTTTAATTGAAAGAAATGCAATGAAATGAAACCTAAAAGGCTTTAAAGCATATATTTTAGTACAAATAAAGGTATATATACAACCAATATTTCTATATATACATATTTATTTAATGAAATGAAATCTAAAAGGCTTTAAAGCATATATTTTAGTACAAATAAAGGTATATATATATATACAACCAATATTTCTATAAGTCTGTACAAAGACATGCAATATTTAAATCAATTTACCTTTGACGTCTTGAGTTTAAATCATTTGATCTAGTCATTATAATAAATCAATTTATAAACTCAATAAATTTCTTCCTCTTCTTTTCCATTTCAAATATTTTGAAATATAAAATAATGTTGTTAGCACACTATTCCATTACCTTCAGGTTTGATTTTACAGATATTTCTGTTTGTTTTTTGTTTTTTCTAAGAATTTCCTTCATTTGATTTTTTCAGCAGAAGGCATAAAATAGCCACAGTGTTATAGAGGAGTTTTAACAGTTCCCTTCCTGTACCTTTCCATGAAGTTTGATAAATTGTCAGAAGAAAATTTGTTCCACGAAACTAGACCTATAAAAAATTATTTCATACAGTATTTATGCATTATAATTGGCAAATTGAGATTTATATATAGATTCAAGTTCTAGTTGCTAAATTGAATCAGAAATGTGAGAGAGCTACCACTATTTGATTTTCTTGTCTGTAAAGTGAAATTACAACGCTTTCTTTAGGAATAGATTGAATACAAGTTTCATTTTTTACAAGGGATCATACATTAAAGTTTAATTTATACATTGTTAAATCTTCTGTAATATTTTTAGATTCTATGCTTAGACTTCATTTATTTTGTTAAGGTTGGGGGGGTTGGTTCACTGCATTCTTTGGCAGAGAACAGTTTGGCAAAATATTCTCATAATGAGTGATTTTTTTCTATATAAATTTGGAAAGGATTAAAGGATGTAAGACGCTCAGCTTGTCACTGGATCACTCAAGTACAGTCAATTGCATCTCTTCCTTTTTTCTTTTTGCTCCCTCTCTGGGCTAGCTAGATTTACGAAGAGGCAGTTATTGTGTTTCTGTCTTACATTGCACAAACTCAAACAGATATCTTGTAAATCTACTAAAGATCTAGATCTAGATCTAGATCTATGGCAAATTGCTTTCTGACGCTTGTAAACTTATAAATATCTAGATATAAATCTAGGTATAGAATCTAGACCTATCTAAAACTGATAGATTATATGAAGTTTACCTTTTTGGACATGTCAAATTCATCACTAAAAGGGGTTTTAAGGTTAAAAAAACAACAAGGAGAAACCTAGATCCGGGTTCGATTTAGACATACAGTTAGATCTATTCTTTATCTAGATTTCGAGATACTAGAACCGGACCTAGAACTTGTAAACATTCAGTGTAGCTTAGGGGACTCAAAGGAAAAATGAAAATGAAAGCTGTAAGAAAAATGAAAATGAAAGTAGTAAGGGAGGTTACTCTCTCTTTCTCTATCTACTTTCTTACCAATGACGTTGAAGAACAACAACACATAAACAAGGAATGTATGAACCAATAATTTTATAAACAATGAATGGGATTAGTTTGGGAAAAAAATCTTTGTTCAGATAAGAGCTCTAGTTAACCGTCTTTAAGAAAAGTCCTTAACGGCGTCAGGACCCCATAGTGGGGTGCCCAAGACTTAGTTTTTCATTTTCACATTCATAGACATAAAGAAAGATCCATGGTCACGTTATGCATTGTACTTACACCAACCCATCAGGGAAAACGCACGATTGGGGGCTCGACCCACGGACTTCCTGCTTTATAAGTTAATGTTCCAATCACAGCGCTATCGTGCCCCATGGGACTGTCTTTACACACTATAGAGCACCTTTTTATTGATTGTTTTTATTCACTCTTCACTCCAATAGAATAAAAGGGGACTGCCGAAGAAAGTAAAACGACCGTATAGTTTGATGTTTTTCTTGGTCATAAAGATTATGATAAAAAATATTGTGATACACCGCGTTTCATTTTATTATTTCGAAATACATGTATAGCTTCATTCCCTTACTAGAGGACATATATCTGATTTAAAATTATCGATTAGGCTATATTTAATTTTAAAAGAATATCTTTACTATCATTATCATTACCGGTATCATCATCATCATCATCATCATCATCATCAT
>RQTK01000480.1:276980-326666 GCA_003991915.1 Elysia chlorotica
AAGGCCAAATCATCCTGTAAAATCACCCCACGGAAAAAAAAAGCATTCTTGCTCAATACAAGAGCAATCTAGATTCCATTTCTCTGTACATAGGTTTGTACATGTGCCAATAAGTATTATTCACCTTGTGTTTGGATAAATTAATCTATACAGGACCCCTTTGAAGAGCCTAGATCGAACTCTAAGTCAACCAGGCGGAAATGGTCTGAGGTGTCCCAGTTTAGGCAAATAGTTTTCCACGACATTAACCTAGAGCAGGGCTGGGAATGAATGTGTATATATAATATGTATATGTGTGTATGTAAACGTGTATATGTGTATGTGTGAATGAGTGAATGTGTATGCGTGTGACTGCTGTAGATTAATTACATGTAGCAGTGGGGAAGAGAAAGCTGTGTCATGTCAAAGTGACGTTGATTTGCTCTTTATTATTGTTATCACCATGGTACTGGGTGTGGGGGTGGGGAGTGAGCTTGCGCAAGTGGTACAGCGTTGGTCTCCCAAAACTGAAGGTCTCCAGTTCGAAACCTACAATCGGTAAAAAATGGATTTGTCCAATTTCGCCCCATACTGGTTGGATCAGTGACCGGCTGATACAGGAATCATGGTATCCCGAACAGTCTCCTTGTGGCTGCAGGTAAATTCACCAGACGTCATTTTTGGGACCCTTCCACAATATAACTTTGCTGCTGGCTTTGGAGGTTATGAAACAAACTCAACTGAAGTCATGCCGGGTAGAAGGGAAAGTGGTGTGCATTTTTTGAAGACCTAAATTTTGATAGGGTGTGAAAATATTTGACCTGGTGCAATGATGCAAATATAATAAATGAAATTTATTAGTTATTTTAATTACAATAAGAATAAAAAGAAAACATTTTCCATTGAGTAGAGAAAAACACACAATTATGTACGCTTCGAATCAGACACTGAAAAAAAAATACAAGAAACTGAGGTGCAATACAATACTCTAGCTAAATGGGTTCAGGTTAAACAGCTTACAGTGACTGTATCGAACCCAAAGGCTACTTCATACCATGATTTGATTTTAAGTTCAAGGCTTAGCGTCCAACGTATATTGTGGACGGGTCTCAAGCCTGACGTCTGATAATTTTACGTGCTGTCACACAAAGGCTGAGCAGAGATACCACGTTTTAGCTGTTCACTGACCCATCCAGCAGAGGGAGAAATCGGACAAAAATATGGCAATATATTAAAGTTTACTCGGATATGTTTACATTGTATTGTATTTAGTTATTTGATGTTGTCGTTGTTGTTGCTTAGTCGGCAGCTTAGCTGTAAATAACGTCTTAAAGAAAGTTATTAGGCCTACTAGTCATAAGTCCCCACCTGCGTTGATGACCAAACACCCCATCTGGCATTAAATTTGTCCAATAATTCTGATCCAGGTTAATTAGTCATGAGCCGAGCAGCTGTAAGTCTAAATCTAGATGTAGACTAGGGGTAGAATGCACAAACAAGACGTAGCTTACGTCTCGTCGTAACAAAATAAGAATATAAAGGTTTACGACGAGACGTAAGCTACGTCACGTTTGTGCATTCTACCCTAGGGGTTGCAAGTACAACGCACCGGTAAACTTACAACTCGTCTTAAGAGGTTTTATTCCTTATCTTAACACAAATTGTAAAGCACCACGACATTGTACTTCCGACCCTAGATGTAGCTTCTAATCGTCGTAGTCAATTACAGCCCAGTAGACAGTAGCTGCTTTTACACGCCTTGCGATTCACTTGACAAACATGGTTGACATAATTACGCCCTTCAGGCAAAGAATTTTCTGATCGCTCATTGGCTCCGTTAGTCTAGCATTGAATTTGATTGGACGCCAATGCAGATTCTCTAACATATATCTACTCTGTATTCGCTATCGATCTCTCTTTAGAGCGCTGGAGACGAATCAGCTCAAGTGGGAGAGCGTTGGTTTCACAATCGGGAGGTCCTTGGTTCGAAACCCACGATCGATCAAATATAATTATTCTTCCAAATTTCTTCTCCTTCTAGCTTGGTCGATGTCAGTATAATATGACCGGCTAAGACATAAGTCCAAATTTCCCCGCAATGTCTCTGTGTGGCAGCACGTAAAATTGCCATCTCAATATATCCTATATAATATAGTGCTGACGTTGGACAATAAGCAATCAACCAACCCACCTTATTGCAAGGCCTATGTTAGTTGCAAGAGCCGGTGGTTAAATCCCGGGACAAATTTAGCCCTACTTGGCCGTTGCGCCTTTTCGATCGTTCATAATGGCGTGACGCTTTCAGGGATTAAGTCCATTTCGAAATAAACCTCAAGGCCGCTGTTGACTGACGAGGACTTAAAGGTGGAACATCAGGGTACTGCTGACCTCTGAACAGACCCCTTATTAACAGCCTACGTCATGCCTTTGTAGTTTTGGGATTATCGTGGGGTAAAAAACAAAACAACAGCAACCGGTTAGGCCTATTCATCATCCAACTTAGAACAAAGGGGAAAAGGAAGGGTTCAGTGCTATATTATTTCCTCGGGTATGGAGGGGGTTGCATTTTAATACCCTCTGATAGAGGACATTTCAAATAATAGTATAGTCATCCAAATTAAAAATTATGAATTAGTGACATCATCTAGTTCAAATTTTGCACACCATATTTCGGCATATCTCTTCATATCTCATCATATCTCACCATATCTCATCATATCTCATCATATCTCACCATATCTGATCATATATCATTATATCTCATCATAATCTCATCATACCTCATCAAATCTCATCATATCTCACCAAAATAATGTCACCATATCTCACCATATCTCAAAATATCTCATCATATCTTATAATATCTCTTCATATCTCACCATATCTCATCATATCTCATCCTAATTCATCATATCTCAACATTTCTCGTCATATCTCATCATATCTGATCATATACCACCATAATTCATCCTATCTCATCATATCTCATCATATCCTTCGTACAAAAGCCACTTGTTTTGAAATAAAAATAATTTAAATCTTTCCCAAGACTGATAAGACCGTGCAAGATCATTCCATTCTTCTCCTTTAATATTCCCTGATCTCAAATCTGAACCAAATTAATAATTTACACAGTATACCCTCCTGTGTCCTCACTTACCAAGACAAAACCGGCGCCTCACTACAGTAGACCCTGTGGTCTAAAATTACCAATACTCGAAGTAATGACTTCCAAGCAATCAATGGGCATAGAAATCCTATCCACACTTATATTTATATGTGTGTGTATATATATATATACACACACACACACACACATATATATATATATACATATACACACACACATATACATCGTGACTGCAATTATAAAAAGTGCCCTTCCACTCAAAGCTCTATGACGTCAGTAGTTTTAATCCGTATAAGGACAAGTATTGACCTGAGCCTCAGAATAATAACGTCCTATCTGCCTTCATCGTCTCTGTAACTCTATAACGATAGAACCTTCTTGTTCTCGGGAAACCAAGTTAGTAGTGGTGGACTGGTAGCCCCATTGTTTTCGTTCCGCCTGACTTGTTGACCAAATGGCTAGACCGAATGCAGTAGCCATTATTGGTCAGTCATCGATTTGGACGAAGGGTCGTGTCGTGTCACCCGATCTATAGACTATTGGTCGCACTCAGCTTTAAATCCTAGATTTGTGTCTATTTATAGCTCAGTCGTTAAATGTTTAAACATCCATTAATACGCTTACCATCACAGTTCATTTTTTTCCGCCAATGAGTTAATTGTGTATTGAAGCATTGAAGCCGTACACTCATGGTTGCGCTCTTCTGTCTCTCTATTTCCCTTTCACTCCCTCTCACTCTTTCTCTCCCTCCTCTCTCTGTCTCTTCTCTTTCTCTTTGTCTCTCTCTCTCTCTTTCTCTCTCTCTCTCTCTCTCACTCTCTCTTTCTCTCTGTCTCTCTTTGTCTTTCTTTGTACCTTCAACTCCCTCTCTCTTTCTGTCCCTGTCCCTCTCTCCGTCTCTCTCTCTCTCTCTCTCTCTCTCTCTCTCTCTCTATCTATCTATCTATCTATCTCTTCCTCTTTATATCTCTAACCTTTATGTCTAAATCTATTTGCTAAAATATATTTTAAATGGTTCTAAATCTCTACCGACTACAATACTCTATCCCTCTAGTTATTCCGTTACCGAACAAAATCGAAAGTCGAACTAAATTGTGGACTTAAGCCACCAGAACAATGACCAAACATGAAAATGAATGCTAGATTGACGAGAGTGACGTTTTTCCTACAGTACACTTTCATTTATTGCTGAAACTGTTTGCTCACGAACGCACACATACACACACACACACACACACACACACAAACACATATACACACACAAAATATCTCTTTATCTTTCCCCCTCTCTTCTCTCCCCCCCCTCTCTCTCTCTCCATCTCTCTCTTTCTCTCTTTCTCTTTCTGCTTAACCTTAATATTTTGCTTGTGTAAAATTTTATCTGCCTTTTACTCTTACTTTCTTCGAGTTTGTCTACCCCTTTGTCTTCCTATCCTCCTGTCTCTTTCAAACAGTACAAAAATGATGTCATTTTAAAATTTTACCATAACGTAAACCCTAAAAAACCATAGAAACCTAGTAATAACAGCTGTCCCTCGCCTAAACCGCACTATTATTTTGTTTGGATAACACCGAGGAGGTCTCGGACCACACCTATTCATGTCAGCGGATGTTGTGATCTTTTGACCAGGTGGAAACGATATTACCAGAGACTATTGATTCAGTGAGACGTTTCACAAAAAGAGCTCACAGTGCTTTTGATACGGGGAGCTAGCCTGACGCGCGCTCACTCTATTTCTTTATTGAAACTACTGCGGTTGCCTAATGTTAAGACAGGAGTTTTTACTAAGGTTTGAAAAAGGAAGCGTTGTTGAGTTGACGAGTTGGTTTAACGTCCAACATCAGCACTATATAGGCTATATCTTGGACGAGCCCAAAGACTAACGTCTGACAATTTTTATGTGCTGCTACACACGAGACTCCTGTCTCAGCCGGTCACATTATACTGACATCGACCCAACCAGTAGGGAACGCAATCGCCAGGGCTCGAACCCGATCCTGTTGTGTGGGAAGACGATGTTCTATCCCAGGACCACCGCGCTCCCCTTGAAAAAGGAAGCAAACGCCTGAATTATTTTACGCCATATACGCGAAATCATTGCCGCGGAACCCCCCTTTTACACTCTCTGATAGAGCTACGTAACGGATAATTATATAGGTCAATGGCCGCTATCTAACATGTTTATGATCAAGGCTGTCACAAATAATCGGGGAGACCAGGACTCCTGTCTGAGCCAGCAACATTATCTTGACAGTGACTCAACTAGTAAGGGACGAAATTGGACAAACAAATAATAATGTCCAATCGTTGGTTTCGAACCGGCAAACTCACGGCCGTAGACAAACACTTTATCACTTGAATCATTACCACATCAACACAATCTGCATCATCCAAGCGCTCTAAAGCTCATTCATACTATGGCGAGTCTATACGTACGCCTACACTTAGATTTCAAACTTGTTAAATAATTAACTTGTTTGTTTTTGGTTTGTTTGTTACTGGGAAGTCCAGGGGAAAAAGATTTGTCTGACAGCTCTACAGATCCTGTCGCAAATTGATTTTAAATGCGTGGGTATTGGGGTAATAATAAAAAACAAGCCATAGTAGCGATATCTTTAGGTTTATAAATTTCGTTAACATCTTGCGAAATAGGCTACTTTTCCAATTTTCCAATAAAACAAAGCACGAAACAGTGATAACAATTGATTGTGTCAAACACCTCACAAATCTTTTTCGCTTATTCAATTCTAAATCTAAATCTAGGGCGGGTTCAATGTGTGGTTGAGTCCTTATCTAACCATATTCCAGTTCACGATGGACTGATCGCAATTCCATCTCTCCATCAGCATTCTGTTTCTATTCCTCTTTGGGATAGTATAATAGGTTGTCAAACGGTGACTATTATAATTATGTCCTTCGGTTGCCTCACAGACTTGCAATAAAGTCAGACCATCTATGATAAGATTTCTTTTATTCCCTATCCCCAACTAAGTTGATATTATTTTAGATTAGATTAACGGAACAAAGCTGACATCTTTTTTCTCTTAAATCCAGACAGCAACTGATCTTCAAGTTGTGTTTTAAACCATGTCGATAAGACTAAGTTACTACAAATGCTATACCACTGTCTAGGTGTTTGGTACCTATGTGTTGTTTTTATTTATTTATGTATTTATTTATTTATTTTTTGAGGGGGGAGGGGGGGCAAACAGGCATATTATGTTGTAGAGCATTGGTCTGCCAATCAGAACGTTCACAATATTGGAAATCCACGATCGGTTAGAAATATATTTGTCCGATTTCGTTCATTTCTGGTTTGGTCGGCGTCAGTATAATGTGACCAGATGAGGCAGGAGTCATGATATCCTTGCACTGTCTCAGTGTTGGAGCATGTAAAGTTGCCCGGAACTAAACCTAGTTATCCTATGTTTCCAAGCCAAAGCGCTGTTCTCTATAGGGTTTAACGTCTCCTGGGTTCCTGTAGGGAGTCCTATACGGCGACGGGCCTCAAGACGTACGTCTGACAATTTTATGTGCTGCTATACACGAGAGAGGGCGGAAATACCGTGACTACTGTCTCACCTGGTCACATTATACTGATACCGACCCAACCAGTTACAGGGGACGAATATCGGACAATTAAATCCGCCGATCGTGAGTTTAGATCCGCGGACCTTCAGGTCTGAAGACTGACGCTCTACCACATGAGCAAGTTCGCCCACAAGCCAAAGCGCTAACACCGCTGTGCACTAATCTCCAAAACTCTAGGGAAAATTACTGAGGGATATATACAACATGGCTGTGCACTGATGGACTAAAGTGTAACATCACCATACAAACCCTAGAGCCTTTACCGACAAGTCATTATTTGCAACATATTGGACCCGTAATGGTATTATTCTAGTAAGAAACATTCAGCAGTAGAGCTGTCACAGTTGAAGCCGTCACGAACCCGTCTTTAACTAGGTCCTGAATACGTCACAGCCTTTCATAGTGGAAAATCGATAACCCAGATAGATCAATTTCACACAAAAGGTGACCGGAAAAATCGATAGATAACGTTGCACAAGGCTCAAAGGGCGCAGTATCATAAAAACTGTGAACGCTGACAGTGGCAGATGAATGGGTACCGGTATTTTAATAAGAATCAGGTTTAAAAAAAAGATTTATTCCTTCATTTTGTTGGGGTTAATATAGGGATAGTTTTTCACACTATTTCACTGGCAGTACGCCGCAGAAGTTACATTTTTTACTTGTGTTCTTTTCACTGTTCATTATTTTGTGTGTGTGTGGGTGGGGGGTGTCCTTTTTATTAGTGGAGGGTTGTCCTTTTTATTTTTTGAAATTGCTTGCTTTTCTTTTTGTGTCTGTGGTTGAATTTTAGTGCGATCGTGCACCTTGTAAAGCTAATTTTTCCGTTTTAGTATTTTATAATCATAATTCTAATATATATATATATATTTTTTTATTAAATACATGTAATACCGTTCGTAAAGCTTGTTCTATTTTTGACATTCGTACTAAACACATTCAAAAAGACTTACATTTTTTGTGCACACTATAATTATATAAAATAACAAAAAACCTGACTTGTTTTGATTTATACGAAACCTAAAAGAAATAGAAGAGAATTATAATTTATTGGTTTTAAGTGTGAAGTTACTTATTGCAAATCATTTAAACTGAAAGAGAAGAGAAAACGCATTAAACAATTTTTTCCCCTCAGCTCACGAATCTATTTTTATATTATTATTGTTATTATAATTATGTTTCGGTCTGGTGAAATCGATCACAGATCACAGATAACAGATGACCTGATCCTGGACGAAGAATTCTGCAACGAATTTTTCTAAGTGCTATAGCGTGAAATTGTAGCTATTTTTATGATAATAATTTGTCTAAACCAGGGCCTGAAAGCACGAAAGCTTGCATAGCCACTGCACTTTCGCTGCATTTGAATTTCCGTCTGTATTGATTTGTTGTTTTTTTCCCCTTTTTTTGGTTAGCCCTTTCCAAAAGTTGTTAAAGAATACATTATTTTGTCCTTAAAAGAAAGTCTGACAACACCTAATCACATTTAATGTTAAGCTCTATATTCTCGTCCATTGAGATTTATTTTTTAAGATATGCAAATGTAATATTTATATATGCTTTTCTCGATAGCACGTAGGTAGGAGTGGCTAGCTAGATATTAAATATAAATCTTATTGAAATAAAATGTCATGTTCTTTTTTAGATTTATTTTTTTATCTTTATAATTTAAAGCAAAAGTTAATGAAAAAAGGCAATATAGAGAGTTAAAAAAAGCAACTGTTTTTTTTTCAAGATCACTACAAAGATACAATAATATATAATACTGACACCGATCCAACCAGTGGGGGACAATATTGAACACATACAGTTTGTCCAATCGTGGGATTCAAACAGGGGGCCTCCCGATGAGGAATCCAACGCTATACCATACACTTGCACCAGAATGAATCAGATTCCTGATAAAAGAACTTATAAAGGACACAACCATATCTTAAATTACCATCAGAGTTGTAGGAATTGCGACTCTAAATCGTACCCTAATTCCTCTTTGATTTTTTTCTGAGTAAAATAACCCCTCTTAACCATTCACATTTATAAGACGGTATCCCATCTCTAGACGTCTTAAAATAAAACCACATTAAGCCGGTTTTATCGGTTCGCGATGAATGTGCGATTTAAAAATAATACATGTGCTGAAAAATCCATTACCCAACTAGGAA
This sequence comes from Elysia chlorotica, assembly GCA_003991915.1. Classification (NCBI taxonomy): domain Eukaryota; kingdom Metazoa; phylum Mollusca; class Gastropoda; family Plakobranchidae; genus Elysia; species Elysia chlorotica. Next base: position 285,844 of record RQTK01000480.1, read on the forward strand.
ATATGTATGGCAGTGGATCAGTTAAAAGTCTATTAATCACTCACTCAGCAATGGCTCTTTTTAATACTCTCTTGAAGAATAAGAAAAACTTCATCAAATTGTTCGTTAATATTACATGATTGTGTTTTATCTGTCTCTAAAAAATCACAAAAGCAACAACAATCAATAACAACAACAACAACAACAACAACAACAACAACAGCAGCAACAACAAAAACAACATCAAACAGAACCTCGAAAGTGTTGTTTTGAAGCCAGAAATAATTATTATGATATGAAAAAATTTATTAAGATGTAAACAGAACCTTTTAGTGTGCTTTTTAATTTTGTTTTGTTTATTTCTGTTGCCTAGCGTCTAATACCAGCGCTATATAGGCTATACTGTGGGAAACACCCCAAGAATAACGTCTGAGAATTATACTTGCTGCCAAAGTAACATAGACAGTAAAGGAATACCATGACTTCTATCTCAACTTGATACATTATACTAAGAGACGACGTCGTACAAACAATTGCTTATTGAACATACCACGGTACTGAAATAGCATTATTATGATATAGGCTATATCGTGGACGGGCCCCAAGACGGGCGTCTGACAATTTTATGTGCTGCCACACACGAGACAGGGCGGGGATACCATGACTCCTGTCTCAGCTGGTCACATTATACTGACACCGATCCAACCAGTAGGGAACGCAACAGTCAGGATTCGAACTCGGGACCTTTTGCGTCGGAAGCCGATGTTCTACCCCTGGACCACCGCACCCCCCATTGTACTAAGAGACGAAATCGTACAAACAATTGCGCAATGAAAAGATAACGGTACGGAAATAGCATTATTATGTGTCTTGGGTAGTCTTTTGTTCGACTCAGGATTATTACCCATAATGTGTCTTATACAAAATATAATTCATTTTTTTTCTCGACAACGTTACATTTAGACACCACGATTGATCACGACATTGCTTTTACATGTAGTTGGCTAAAAATAGTTTTTCTCCCATTAAGGGTCCTCATGTTATTATTGTTATTGGAAATTCCAAGACAAAGAAAACTACCTGAAAACAAAGGTGATTTATTATATAAATGGACTTTCAACATTCGCGCTCTCTATAACTCTCTCTCTCTCTCTCATTCTCTCAATCTCTCTTTCATTGTTCTTTGCTTCGTTCGTGGCTCTATTGTTATTGTTCTTTTTGGTGCAATCGTTGTTATTATTCTTGTTGCTATTCTTGTCTTTATTTTTGTCTTTATTCTAAGGTCTATTCTTGATGGTTTTTTGTTGCAATTATTGTTATTATTCTTGTTCAAACATTTCCCACATTTTCTTGTATTACATTAGTTGTAATGGAAGAAAAAAAAGTCATAATCCTGAAAGAGCTCGGGTTTAATAAAAAAAAATGGTTATATCATTTCATGCATTACAAATGTAAATTATTCTTTTTCTTATGTGTAAGTGCATTTGTTAAAAAAACATTACCGCTTGATTTTTTTCAAAACACTCGCAGGGTAACTTAAAATGTCATAAAAATTACAAGCTCTTGCCTAAAGACGTCTTCATTTCTAGGGAGAGATTGAGAGGAAGAGAGAGAGAGAGAGAGAGAGAGAGAGAGAGAGAGAGAGAGAGAGAGAGAAGAGAGAGAGAGAGAGAGACAGAGACAGAGAGAAGAGAGACAGACAGACAGACAGACAGACAGACAGACAGACAGACGTGGAGATACAGAGAGAGAGAAAGAGACAGACGGACAGACAGACAGACAGACAGACAGACAGACAGAAAGACAGCGATATAGAGAAATAGAAGAGAGAAAGACACAGCAGAGAAAGAGTCGGATATATATATATATATATATATAGATAATAGAGAGAGAGAGATAGAGCTATGTATCTTTGCAAAGTTAAAACAGTGTGTCTGTATGTGTGTGTGTGTGTGTGTGCCTTTTTCTTTTCAATTTAGTAACACTATCATATTTTCGGTACATTGTGCTTGAGTAACATTCAATAATTTCGCTGACAACTTTCCTATCTTGGTGCACCCTGTGGTGTAAGCTAAACAGAGCAATGGCACAACAATCTCTCCAGCAAGGCTCGCATCAATAATTCTCACCATAAAGAGGGCCGAGGTAGTTGAACTGTTTTTTTTTATCTAAAGATAGTGCCTAGCGTGCGTCGAACAAATTTGATTGATTTTTTTTGGCCCAAATATCGAACGCGAACTGAATGGCTGGATGCATTTTTTATGTGAAATAAGGAATAGGAATTTACGAAGAGTTGTGGAACATAGTTAAAAGACAAACTTTATATTAGCGTCAAGTCAGCTTATTAATTAGGAAATGTAAATAATGCTAAAAAGTGCGTCTTATTTTAGTCTTTAAAAGAGAACAAAATAATGAAAATTATGCCAGCTTATTGAGCTTTACATATCATTATAATATAGAGATATAATAATTCTATATTCAGACACTATTTCTGTGGTTTTCGTAATCTATTCTTTTTCAATTATCATCTTGAAAGAAATTTTTCTTGACGTCCATGAATCTAGCGTTGTATTAAAATTACATATAATTATTTACAATTATTTACAAAGATCTACGAAAGAAATGTTTCCTTGCACCTGATTGTAGTGAGAATATTGACAATGATTATAATTGGTGAGAAATCTTTGTATGACGCATGGATTTCACCATCATAGCTTTCATTCATCACAACAATGGTATGAAACCCAACTAGCAACAGTTACTACCAACAACTGAAAAAACACCTTGGTGTAGGTACTTGATCGTGACAAGCTCTTGGTCTCTTGCCTGAGGCTGAATAACAAATCTTGCTGTGTGAAAACAATCGGTGGTCGATGCCCAGAAAATAAAAACAATAATAAGATTTTTTGTGGGAGTGAGTTGAGTAGGTCTAACGTCCATCATCAGCACTATATAGGCTATGTTGTGGACGGGACTCAAGACTGACGTCTCACAATTTTATATTCTGCCAACAAACGAGACTGGGCGGGGATACCATGACTCTTGTCTTACCCGATCACATGAAACTGACACCGACCCAACCAGTAGGGAGCGAAATCCCCAGTGCTCGAATTCGGACCTTTTGCGTCAGAAGCCGATGTTCTACCCCAGGGCCACCGCGGCCCCCGATATGGGAGTTGAAGAGAGCTCTATCAGAGTGAAAAGCCTTCAAGTTCCATTGAAACAAGCGCTAATATATTATGGTCCGATGTTTCAAAGAATCCATTATCAATACCGCCTTACCACTCACTAAAAAATTCAAATTTGAAAAAAACCAAAACGAAAGTCTTTGTATAGGCATTTGCAGCAACGGAAAATGTTTACCTAATCAGCTCCAGGTTTTTATTTCGTTTTTCGTGGAATTTATGCATACTTTACCGTGGACTTTTATATAATATGAATCTTAAGGAGCTTAAACAGAATATCAATAATTTACCTTTGGATTCATTGTACCGTACTTTTCACAATGTATATCAAGGTGGGTTGATTCTATATTTTTCTTACAATGAAAGCCAACCTAGCGCGGTAGTGGAAAACTGTAGTAATTCTTAGACCCTTTTCTCCGAATCCGGAAGTCCCTGAGTCGAACCCCACCATCAGTCCAAAGTGTATTTGTCCAATATCGCCCACCACTGGTTGGGTCGGTGTCAGTACAATGTGCCGGCTATTCCTACCATTCCCGTATTGTCTCTGTATGGCAGCACTTAAAATAGCCAACGTTAGTATTGGGATCCGTCCACAGTATTGACTATATAGTGCAGACGTTTTCTTGCTACTGTTATCGCAATTGTGGTGATAAGAGTGTGCTTGAAAGTTGAGTGAAAAATCGAAAATATTAAGACCATTTTTGTTTTTTTTAATTTATAGCACGATTACTAACTTGATGCCCACATCACTCTTCTCTCTACCTATCTCTATCGCTCTCTCTATCTCTATCTATGCATCTATCTCTCTCTGTCTCTCTCTATATCTCTATCTGTCTTTGTCTGCCTACCTTTCTCTCAAACACGGTACATCTTTGCTCTGCCCTAACTTCTCTCTCTCTCTCTCTCTCTCTCTCTCTATCTATTCATCAATGTATCTATCTATCTATCTATCTATCTATCTATCTATCTATCTATCTATCTATCTATCTATCTATCTATCTATCTATCTATCTATCTATCTATCTATCTATCTATCTATCTATTCACTCTCTCACTCACTCTCTCTCTATTTCATTCTCTCTCTCTCTCTCTCTCTCTCTCTCTCTCTCTCTCTCTTTCTCTTTCTGTCTTTTCGTATCTACCTCTCAATCTCTCCCTATCTGTGCGTGCGTCTGACTCTCTCATTACTCACCGCCTGTCTTTGTTTCGGCTTTCTCTATGGTTTTCACGTTCCATTGTAACAAGCTCTAATAATATTAATATGGTCCGATGTTTCAAAGGATTCCATTATCAATACTGCCTTACCACTCTCTAAGGAATCGAATTTGAAAAAAAAAACAACACACACACACACAAAAACAAAACAACCCACGAAAGTCTTTGTTTCGGCACTGGCAGCAACGGAATGCATTAAACCTAATCGGCTCCAGGGCTGAGTGGTTTTTTAACGTCCAACTTAACAGCAAGTCAATAGTTATTGTAAACGGGTCCCAAGATTAACGTCTGACAATTCTACATGCTTATACATAGAGACAGTGCGGGGGATTTGGGACTCTTGCCTCAGTCGGTCACATTATTTTAAGATCTACCCAATGAATAGAGGACTAAATTGGACAAAATAATTTTGATCGTCGTGGTTTTTTAAGCGGGAACCTTCCAACTGAGAGACCAACACACTACCATCCTCTCCTTTTAAGCGTATAAAGGTAAAGAGGGTTAATTATGGATTGTTGTAAATGTTTACTTGGACAATAAATGTTTTGAGAATTAACTGTCTATTGTAACAACATTTATCCACTAAAATAACGCATTCCGTTTATTCAAAATGTTTACTTGATTGCTAGGACTTGAAAATAAAACAAAACATTTCCACAAGGCTTTTCTCTGATTAGATAAAAAGGGAAATCAAATTCTTGTTCTTTTTCATTTCCAGCCGAAATTTCAGGGTGGAAGACTTCATCGACTTTCAAACTATTTTTAAGTATCCAGGTTTTTAGAATAAAATTGTCCAAGTCTTTACACAGTAAATAATAAGTCAATTTACACAGTAAATAATATAAATAATAATAATAATAATTTATTGCATTTATATTGCGCATTTCCAAAATTTAAATTCTGCTCAATGCGCAGTACATTAAAAATATGTCTGGGATTGTCTCAATCAATGCAAACCTAACGCAGAATCGATCTCGAACCATCAGAAACACACTGTGGGGTCGCTAAGCCTTATACAGTACGCGCTGTTAGACGTAAGAAAAGCTCCACTCTGGGTATAGAAATAAAAAAAATATTTATGGTCATGTCTTTGAAAGCTAAAATTTAATACATACCAGGGGCTGTATTATTTTATGTGTATCAAGAAATGGTTATTCCTCGTAATTTATTGACAGTTCAAAACAGCCCTGTGCATTTTAGTTCCAGTTGTTTTTCCCTTTCCTTAACATTTAGGTCTAAATACCATCTCTCAAAGCTTTTGTGACACAGGGTTGATGTTTTTATGGATCTCATAGTTTTTTATGACCAGTTAATGGTATAAAAATTAACTGCATTTTTTATAGCATATAGGAATATATTATTATATAGTTTAGTATTATTTTATTCATGAGGAAAGTCACAACTTTTTAAAGCACATACATAATTAAAAAAAAATGTATGTCTATTTCTATTGATTCTCAAATAAATTATGATACTAGTAACTGGGTTTGAAACTGAAAGCCAAATTTTAACACATCATGAGCCAAATATATCATTTACTTTTGATTTCGAACATACTTAGAACTGACAAGGTGATAAGGAATCGTCTCAACTGTTTTTTTTCCTTTCCATTCGAACCAATAAGTAAGGTCTTTTCAAGACTTAGTAAAAGTCATCGATCCGAACATTGTGAACTAAGGTTAAAAGATGTTTATTTATAATATTTTTAGCACATATAGGACAGAATGATAAAGAGTGTTTTTGTTTAGCCAACTAGCCTACTAGACTAACAATGTTAATTGTCCAAACACGATATCTGTTAAGGCAAGTTTCGGGATATTCTTTAAAATTCATAATGTCCAACATACGATATTCATTTTTTTAAAAATAATAGGTGCGCAGGGTAATGCAATGGCGGTCATTAATTTTTATACAACCCTCTTTGACTTATACTGCAATACATGTACTAAAGACTTTGTTAATTTTGTAATTCTGCCTATTATTTTTTTAAAGCTTTGGTTTTGTGTAATTTTTGGACGCCTTGGTGTAATGGAATCTATATCTATTAATAATTGATTATGAGCCGAGTTCAACAGACGAACAGAGAAGCAAGTGTTGTTAGCCAGTTCAACGTCTTCGTCTCAGGTCATGACGAGTTCTATTGATTTGGTGTAGAAGCGACCTACATCTAGCAGTATGCAAGGCACAAAAAATTTAAAATAGGTATAGTGCAGCTCTAAGAATACAAAACGATACAAAGACGTAAGCTTTCGACCTTTAAGTCTTCATCAGACAATTAAACAACGTTTACCTACACAATTATGCACTATACCTATTCAAAAAAAAATTCTTTTGTGCCAAGCTCTACTGCGACATTCACATTTAATTGATTATACATCTAGCATTAGAAGGACTTGCTCTTTAAACTGACGAACGGTCTTTAAGTTACTCCAGTTTCATAACATAATGTTTGAAACGTCCTGTGAGGTTTAAAGTCAAGTAAATGCGTGAGAAAATGATGATTTCCCTAGGGAAGTAGTACTCGTACTAAACTTGTGCACTCTTATAAAGTATTTCAACATCGCTTCTAAGACGATGAAAGGAAAGGGATAATGAAAAAAAAGGATTGGAAAAGGGGAGTGGGGGGGGGGGGGGGCTTGGCGTAACATCTAGTGGGGTATTCAATAATGGAATTTTTTTGCAGCACGAATACCTTTCATCTCTGGGAAGTCCGTCGTCTCCGTGATGACTACAATAATTATTTATTTCTATTGGGTAGTTCTAAGGTAGTTAAGAAATTTGTTTGCCTATCAAAATTCTCAAGTTTTTGTCGGCTCGGTACTTTCATAATCTAACTCCATTGCAAATTAGTAACGAGATAGATCGTAGAAGTTTCAAACCTAAATTAATCTTTACTTTGTTTTGTTTTTCCTCCACTCCCAGCATGGCCCTCCCGTAATGGGCAGCGGGGCCTCTAAGAAAGCAGAATCAGTTCCACCTACAGCATCTTCAACCCAGAGATCCCGCCCATCCAACAGCAGACGGGCAGACTTCCAGGAGGTTCAGGTCCGGCCTTCGGGCCAGGACCCGGCCGTTGCCAACGGCAACAAGGCCGCAACTCTCAGCACCGGCGACATGAGCGCCAGGCAGGAGAGTGAGTGGTCCCCCTTAGTTTTATACTGCTTCGTGCTGTTTCGTGTTCTTTTGCGTTGTTGTTGCTCCGGGGTGTTTTGTGTTGTTGGTTCGTAGTATTTTCTTCTTTCGTGTTGTTTCGCACCAATTCGTGTTGTTTCGCATTTGCGTGTTTTTTTCAGATTGTTTTGTTTTATTAAGTGTAGATATTAATTTTTGTTGTTTATTTTAAATTTGTACACGTTCATGTTGATTTGTGCTGTTTCGTGCTCTTCCGTTTTTTTCCATTTGTTTCATGCTCTTTCGTATTGTTTCGCGTTGTTTTTTTGTTATTTCGTTTTTTTTGTTCTTTTGCGTGTTCTTCGATCGATTTGATATGTATTGTTTCGAGTAGGTATATATTTTCAATTTACATTTGTGCGATTTCAAGTTGAATTGTAAGGTTTCATGTTCATTTATGTTGTTTCGTGTATTTGTTTTGTTTTGTGTTGATTCATGTTGTTTCGTGCTCTTCCGTGTACTTTCGTTTCGTGTACTTTCGTTTCGTGCTCTTTAGTACTGTTTCGTGTTTTGCCATGTAGTTTCGTGCTCTTTCTTTTTGTTTCGTGCTTTTCCAGTTATATCGGTATCTTTCTTGTTTCTTGAAAACGTATTATTCAGTTTTATGTTTGCTTCGGGTCGCTTAACTTTGATTTGTATCATTTAATGTAAATTTGTATTCTTTCGTGTCTATGTGTGTTGTTTCTGGTTGCCTTGTGATATTCCGTAGATTAATACTTTTCGTTTTAATTTGTATTCTTTCGTTTTGATTAGCATATTTTTTGTAGGTTCTATTTATATCACTTCGTATTGTTTCGCAATAATGTAACTGTATTGCCCTCGTCGTAGATGTATGCAGGCAGATTTGTTTAGTTAACTGTTAGAAAAAAGCTATGTGTTGTTTACCATTATCTCGCAGATTGAACAATCCCATTAAGTACATTACATTAGCACCATGGGCAGATTCTTCGCGTCCCATGGGATAATAAACTAATTTGTTATTGTATATTTCCTTATTTCCTTTTTCATGAATCAGGTTCCCGCGAAAGCGGATCATCTCACAGAAACCGGTACGCGCGTCACGCAGCCGACCCGTCTAATGGCGGGAGCAACTCGCTGCAGCACGGCCAATCAGCGGCCGCCACGATATTTTCTTCTTTCGTGTTGTTTCTTGGTCTTTCGTGTTTTTTCGTAGTATATTTTCTTTTGCGTTGTAGTTCCGTGCGGTGGTCTATCGTGTTGTTCCGTGGTCTTTTGCGTTGTAGTTCCGTGGTATTTTGTGTTGTTGTTCCGTGGTCTTTTGCGTTGCTGTTTCGTGGTCTTTTGTGTTTTTTCGTAGTATATTTTCTTTTGCGTTGTTGTTCCGTGGTCTTTTGTGTTGTTCCGTGGTCTTTTGCGTTGTTGTTCCGTGCTCTTTTGCGTTGCTGTTTCGTGGTCTTTCGTGTTATTTTTTTCTCTCGTGTTGTTTCGTACCATTTGGTTGTGTTTCTTATTGTTCATGTTTTTTTCCGGTTTGTTTCGTTTTGTTCTGTGTAGATATTAATCAAATTTGAACCCTTTCATGTTGATTTATGTTGTTTCGATTTCTTCCGTTTTGTCACGTGCTGTTTTTTCGTGTATTTTTTTTCTCTCCGGTTGTTTCGTGCCACTTCTTGTTGTTTCGTACCGTTTATGTTTTTTTTTTTTTAATTTAGATTGTTCAGTTTTGTTAGATATTAATTTGCATTGTTTGATTTAAATGTGTACACTGTCATGTTGATTTGTGCTATTTCGTGCTCTTCCGGTTTGTTTTGAGTTGTTTCATGCCCTTTTGTATTGTTTTGCGTTGTTTTTCTCGCATTTTTCGTGCTTGATCGTGTTGTTTTATGCCAGATCGTGTTGTTCTATATTAATACTATTTTTGTTGGGTTTGCTTCCTTTTAATAATGATGTGTTATTTTGAGTAGATATTTATTTTTCAATTTCATTTGCACTATTTCGAATTGATTTGTAATATTTACTGTTGATTTATTTTGTTCATTCGTGCTCTTTCGTGTTGTTTCGTGTCCTGCCATGTTGTTTCATGTTTTTTTCTCTCTGTTCCATGCTTTCCAGTTATAAAGGAAAGTTGTTTCGTATAATTAATTTTTATGTTTGTTTCGGGTTAGTTAACTTTGATTTTTCATGTATATTTGCATTTTTTAGTTTCTATGTGTGTTGTTTCTGGTTGCCTTGTGATGTTCCGTAGATGTAAACTTTTCGTTTTTATTTGTTTTCTTTCGTTTTGATTAGCGTAGTCTTTTGTGGGTTTTTTATGTTACTTCATATTGTTTCGTAATAATGTAACTGTATTGCCCTCGTCGTAGATGTATGCAGGCAGATTTGTTTAGTTAACTGTTAGAAAAAAGCTATGTTTGTTTACCATTATCTCGCTGGTTGAAAAATCCCATTAAGTACATTACAATACGACCATGGCAATTTTTCCCATGTGATAATAAACGCTTGTATTATCTTACATTATCTTATTTACTGTTTCATCTCTCAGGTTGAGAAATCAGTATATGCACGCACTGGGCATATTTTAGCCATGCAATAATAAAAGCTTCTATTATCTTACATTATCTTATTTCCCTTTTTCACTTTTCAGGTTCCCGCGAAAGCGGATCATCTCACAGAAACCGGTACGCGCGTCACGCAGCCGACCCGTCCAATGGCGGGAGCAACTCCCTGCAGCACGGCCAATCAGCGGCCGCCACGTCACGGGCGGGAAAGCCCAAGGGGGGCCACTCTCGACCCGATATTCAGGTATGTCTCGGGTTCTCGGCCCTGTGTAAAGTTTTATGAGTTGAGGTTGTAGTCTAATAAAGTAGATAGCGCTTTAATCTAGATCGAGACATCATAGATGTGGATCAGTTTATAATAACGAAAAAATAAATACAAAGAAATCAATCTTTTTAAATTGATTCATATCGTTGCCCACATTGATTTTGCTTTTTTTCAGTAATGATTTATTTTTTTAATGAAATATAAAAGCACTGTTTACTAAAATGATGATTTCATTATAAAAAATAAAATAAAAGCAAACACAAAATTATGTTTATTGCTTTTACTATTATTTTTTTAAATTTTTATCTGAGCACAGCATTTTCTTATCAAATTTCTTCATAAACATATAATTATAGTCATAACATTTTTTATAGACCTCTATAAAGTTACTATTCTTTGATAACTTGAATTTGAAAATGACTTCATTAATTATTAAGTTGCTACAGTATATTCTCATAATAGTTCTCTATCTTATACTTTCTGTGGGATAGTATTAATATATTTCAATGATTTGAAAACCAAATCGTTATAATTAATTTTATTAATATGCTCCAAATTGCCACGCTGCAAACTAGGGCAATGACGAGCCTCAACAACCGAAGCAAGTTTCGGTAATAATTTTCTTCTTGAATGCACAATTATATTATTCTTTGTTCGATTTTTAAATGTCTTTTTCATTTTCAGCAATTATGTTTTTGAGTGCACAATCATATTATTATTTGAGACTTTTCGATGTCATTATAAACAGTAATGTTTTAGTGTTTCTGCCTCTTTTTATCTCTCTCCCTCTTTTTTCTATCTATTCTCTCGCTCTCTCTCTCTCTCTCTCTCTCTCTCTCTCTCTCTCTCTCTTTCTTTCCCTCTTTCTTTGTATCTATCGCATATGGTTTAAAACTTTTACTTTATCTGTTAATTTCCCTGCTGTCTCTAAAATTTATATTTTATAATTTTAAATACCAAATGTGTGTGATTCGTGTGAAAGTAGCTTTCCTTGTTAATAATATACATTAACAGAAACACCCATACGCAAAGATAATAATATTATACATATACTCATAATACTGTTTTTCACCCTTATAAATTTACTAGGTACATAATATTATAACCTTTCCAATTGTTAACGTGATTAGTTCAATGTCCCTTTAACATGAAAGTAAAGTTGTCCATATGTTTTCCATAACTTATGTATTTTTGATGTGAGACATAAAGTCGCTATCATTGTTCGTTCAACATTAATCAAACTCTTTATTGCTTGATCGATACAAAGGCCTGTATTTTATAGAATCTTCGGAAAGTTATGTCGCGAATTAGCGTCGGGGAAGAAAAACCGAGTATTCTATAAATAAGTACCAAAGTTGGAATTCTTCGTGATCCAGGACATTGAAATTATCTATTCATCTTGTAAAATGCATATCCTGTTCATTCTATGCTGCAAAGATTATTATGTTTACTTTATAAATACACTTTTCCCCCCAAAATATTATAGAGTCGATTTGCGTACTAATTTTGATAAAAGGTGGCTTTATATATATATACAAATAAAAAACCCCAACAACAATGCTTCTAAATGGGAATATAATCTCAAGTCACAAAGACAAGAGTTGTTGCTTAGCAACACTAGCCAAGAAATAACAATGAAAAATTATCATGGTCTAGACTTACTGTCGTAACGATTTTTTTTTCTCATCTCATTTTGTTGTGTTATACAGAGGAATTCTAAAGCCGTATGCTATGGGTAAAGATTATTGAAAATAATACTAGCAAAATATTTTTAAAAATCCACAAAAACATATATCTCAACATGAGTTGGTTGTTGGCACATTAACAATAATTATTTTGTCTGGCGCGCCTTCAACTTTGTGCAAAAAGCCATAGGATTGATTTGAATTACTGAATTCTTTTGGAACCAAAAGTCAGACAGATGGACACCACTTTAATTTTTTGTAGTCTTTAAAGGGTTTAATGGCCACTCTTATGGCAGTTTCAAATATGTTCTTTTCACTAATGGGCAATAAAGTATGAAATGGATTGACGGCGGGGGGTTTTCTAGGCTTAGAACGCCTGCCATAGCTGTCTTGCGATTTTTAAGTGTGTACGTAATAAATTCTTTGATGTGAGGAAACCTAAGAATAAGGTTCTTAGAGGAATATCGACTTTCACGTTCATGGTGACGATATTGATTTTACGGAGCATTCAAACCAGCGCAAAGTGAACGAAGTTCAACCTGTCATACCTGTATTACCTTGTTTGGTATTGGCGCAGTAGATATAAATTAAAGTTGATGGACGAGATCCAGATGCTTTGGACACATCCATAAGTATATCAGCGTCTTGTAGAAAGCCAACGATGAATTTAAAAATCAAGTTAATGCAGAACATAAAGATGATATGGTTAAACCCATAATTAAAACAACATCCTTTTGTAGAAAGCCAAAGATGAATCTAAGGATACAATTGATTGAGAACTCAAAACTGCTGTCGCAAAATCCATAATTATAGCAGCAACAACATGTAGAAAGTCATAGTTGCTAATGTACATAGACTGAAGTTGATTTAAAGAAATTAAACGTACATAATAGACATATCCCCTCGCCAAAGCCAAATTTCAATTCAAGAATAAGGGTCGTAAGGAAAGTGTTGAGATCACAATAATTGGCATTAAGGTAATATTTTTATTCGAAAGAGAAGACTTCGGCAAGGTGTACGCTTACCACAATGTTGTACTTACCACTCGCATGAAATCGCAGTCCTTTCTTTTACATTTGGATCATATCGAAACTTTTAGGATGAGTCATCAAGACAACAACCGCGCCAAACCAAAGAGCAGAAGAAAAGCAAAGCTGCGCCCATAGTGATATCAGGGGCAAGTAACCGTGTGCGAATGGACTGGTTTGCTTCGTGTGTGGCCTTTCATTCACCAGTTGTGTTTACCATGGGGTGACATAAATAGGTTTTCATATGCATTTTTTTTTGTACTATTAGGAGCCGACGACTAAGACGGTTCTAACTGAATGGAAAATCATGAAAAATAACTTTTATTACACGACACGTTTCATTTATTATTAAAATCTAGGCCCTAAACCATACAATATTTGTAATGTTTCTCATATTCTGAAAGAACATTTTTATAGGTCACCTAAATTAAAAAAAATGTAACCCTTTTAATGTCACCTAACTTTATCTTAACATGAGGAGACCAAGAGGTCATAAAGACGGGCCAAGTTACCGAACTAAACACGCATTTACATTTAGAAGTAAATGAGATATATCATCGAACAGTTGGGAAAATTTATTACTGCCCCGATTGCTATGTTGGTTCAGAGGCCCATTCAAAGAGTCCTATTTGAATATCGTTCTGCCCTACAGGTGCTTATAATTATTCTTATATAATATATCGCTGTCACTCTTGTCATACACAAATCTTAAAGTCGGTGACTTTGCCTTTACTTTAAGAGGCCTCGGTCTGATGAAAAAAATAATCAAGTTCACTGAATAAGATTGTCGTGTGCCACAGTACACACATTGGGGTGTTTGATGTGTTTTTTGATTGCAGCACGATTTGCTACTTGACTGAAACGGGTGATCGCACATGCACAATTCCACCCACTTGTCTTTGTGTTTTTTTTCAACAACAGGTAACATAGTTGACTTCAGGACAAGGTGGATCTTGATTGAAAATCGTTTTAATAATCACGCCACGAAGGCAACCATGCATGACTTTGAGTCTAGTAGTAGCATCGCATGGCTACACCTCCACATTTAGCCTGCGTCTTTCTGCTCATCAAAGGAACTTTAAATATGCAGGGCAATGAACCCTTTGGCGAGAAATATAGTGAAACTGTAGGCCTAGCTGCGCCCGAAATACCGCAGAGCAGCAGTGCGAAATGTGATCATAGTGGAACTGTGTATTCGCGGATACACTGATCGCACAAAGAGCGTAATCTCTTGGTTGCTGAGGTCCTCCTACTAAGATCACAATAATTATTCTTGCCCTGATTCTTTGGGTCTGTTCATCATGATAGCTTTAAATGTGCAGGGCATTGAACCCTTAGGCGGGGACTATAGTGAAACTGTCTGTCTAGCGACGGCCTAAATACCGCAGAGCAGCAGTGCGAAATGTAATCATAATTATTGGAACTGTGTATTCGCGGTTACACCAATCGCACAAAGAGCGTAATCTCTTGGTTGCTGAGGTCCTCCTACTAAGATCACAATAATTATTCTTGCCCTGAGTCTTTGGGTCTGTTCATCAAGGGAACTTTAAATATTTAGGGCATTGAACCCTTAGGCGGGGACTATAGTGAAGCTGTCCGTCTAGCTGGGCCCTAAATACCACAGAGAAGCGGTGCAAAATGTGATCATATTGGAACTGTGTATTCGCGGATACACCGATCGCACAAAGAGCGTAAGCACTTGGCTGCTCAGAACCTTCTACTAAATATACAATATTCTTGCTGTACACTGCAACTGCATAAATCAAAATGGTGTTGACTAGAAGACAGAAGCTAGCTTTGGTATATAATATTATGGTGTCGAAGGAGACATAGAATGCTAAGACGAAGTATATCTGGGCATCCAATAAATGCAAGGCGAGAATCTCATGGTGAGTTTCATCATTTGATGGTTCAAACGCGATGAAAAATTTGCGTCTTATTTGAGAATGATACATGACAAGTTTGTTTTGAATTGTAGGAGAGGCTGCCGCTAGATTTTAAAGAGGAGTAGAATGCAGTTTTACACAAGGCGAGAATCTCATGGTGAGTTTCATCATTTGATGGTTCAAACGCGATGAAAAATTTGCGTCTTATTTGAGAACGAAACAGGACAAATTTGATTTTAATTTCAGGAAAGGCTGCCGCTAAATTTTAAAGAGGAATAGAATGCAGTTTTACCAAACGAAATGTACTATGTAGAGAGTAAAGTTGGACAGACCAGTCTTGCCTGAGTGTGCTTAGCTCGACACTAGAACAAAATCTAAATCTAGATATCTAGTATGGCCAACTAAACAAGCAATGCAGCAAGGGGTGGGTTCCCCAGTTAAATTTTTCTTTTTCGAAAAACTTCCAAAAACCCGACCAAAAATGCACGATTCTACGTTTCTGGAGGTTTTTTTTTGTTTACATGATGAGTTTGAAAATGCTATCCATTTTTAATAAACATTTGATTTTCAAAATTCATTCTCCTGCTAAGATTCAATTTTAGACCGGATGCAATAATTATGCCCACACCCACCTCGATTTCAGACGGCACGGACGGGTAAAAAATGCAGCACGCTCTATCCTCACTGATACAAAACCAGTGTCACAATAATAACATCGACGCGATTCTTTATGACTCATACCGGGTTTGATTTTCGTAGGCGCCGCACAGTTTTGTGTCGCTTGACAGTTTCAGTATATTTCTACCCTTAGTCTGTGCAACATGATTGGTTTTTATACATGACAGGGGGAAATAGTACAATGATATTGTACCAAACAGCGGGTTTTGTTTATTTGTTATGTTTGTTTCTTTTATTTTTGTTTTGGGGGAGGTGACGGGGTGAAATTGGACCAAGTAGTAGAGCATTTAGAGCCTTGGTTTTCCAAACGGGAGGTCTTTGGTTCGAAAACAACAATTAGCACATTTCATTAATTTGTCTATTTTTTAACTACTGGTTGTGTTGGTCTTAATATATAATCGAGATTTCTAGAATCTAGTAATATTTGAACAAGCAATGTAAAAATATTGAATCATCTTATATGCATTACGTGTTCAAAAGGCATGTGGCAACCGGATCTGAGATAAACTGGGCGTGTGATAAACTAAGAGTAACCATAAACCAATCGTGTGACAAACTAGGCACTATATTGAATCAACAACACTTCTCTGCATGAATGAAATTTTATTGCTTTCTAAAACGTCCAAGCGCCCTCACTTATAGTCTATCTTATCCTTCCTCTTACAGAACGGACATAGCCACGGAAAACGAAGAGTATGTAGACAGGAAAATAATATTAAAAATTAGTAACAATCTATAATTCTCTCCTTTCTAATTCTAATATAATAATTCTTTTTTTTTCATCTTAATGTTTGCTTAGTTACGCCTCTTAACCTTTTTTTAACAAGGTTGGTTTTAAAAGTAGCTAAAAACTAAAAATCTTTTAACACAATCGCGTTTAACTAGCTAGCTATCAACTAAACGACTCCTAAAACAGAATAACGTGTGGTATTCGGCTCTAAGTTTGAAATTATAAGTGTTTTCGGGTAAGTATTAATTCAACATTTGAAGTCAAAATCTTCTTCTTCTTCTTCTTCTTCTTCTTCTTCTTCTTCTTCTTCTTCTTCTTCTTCTTCTTCTTCTTCTTCTTCTTCTTCTTCTCGTTCTCCAACACTCTCTTCAAATGCTGATCCCAGTCTGGGCAATGACTGGTGAAAAAAAATTCATAGAGAAAACAATTCTAACACGAATTTGGTTGATTTTATAATCTTACTTCAGTTTTACGATTAACATTCTTAGAAAATCCATGACCCCTACCTCGAATTGGCAACTAACGTAACAAGAATAATAACAGTTTGATAATTCAATCATCATAACAATACGATAACAGTAAAAAATTTAAATCCTTTCAAATTTAAATATTTTGTAAATTAATACTATCCTTTTATGAATCGAGGTATGAAATTACAATCTATTAAAAAAACATCGACAGAATGATGCTCTGATTTTGATTGGTAACAAATATGTAGTTACTGACACTTCATCTTACTAAAAAGCTATGACATTTTCCATAAAAAATTGGCCTGGTTCCGACATACGTATTAAAAATGTATTGTAAAATCAACTGTATATTTTCGTATACTTATAAATATTTCAAATATAAAGAGATTAAAATATTTTTTTAAAGTAGACTTACTAATTTAATATACTTTGAACTGCAATTGTAGTTGGGCTCTATAGACCAATTTATGCTTTAGGCAGATTAGAGTAATACACACAATTTTTCTCAACAAACGTACTTATTAATTATTTCTACCGTTAACACTATCCGTACAAATCTTTCGACCTTTAACACTATCCGTACCATTCTCTTTGCAGTTAACACCATCCGTACCATCCTCTTTACCGTTAACACCATTCGTTACATTTCTCGTTACCGGTAAAGCTATCCGTACCATTCTCTTCACCGTTCATACTATCCGTACCTTTCCCTTTTATCAGTAACTCAATCCGTACCATTCTCTTTACCGTTACCATCATCCGTACAGATCTTTCTACCGTTAACAATATCCGTACAGGTCTTTCTACCGTTAACACTATCCGTACAGGTCTTTCTACCGTTAACACTATCCGTACAGATCTTTGTACCGTTACCACTATCCGTACAGTCTTTGTACCGTTAACACTATCCGTACAGATCTTTCTATCGTTAACAATATCCGTACAGGTCTTTCTACCGTTAACACTATCCGTACAGATCTTTCTATCGTTAACACTATCCGTACAGATCTTTGTACCGTTAACAATATCCGTACAGATCTTTCTACCGTTAACAGTATCCGTACAGATCTTTCTACCGTTAACACTATCCGTACAGATCTTTCTACCGTTAACAATATCCGAACAGATCTTTCTAGCGTTAACACTATCCGTACCATTCTCTTCACCGTTAACACCACCCGGGCCATCCGTACCATTCTGTCTATCGTTATCACTATCCGTTCCATTCTCTTTACCAATAACTCTATCCGTACCTTTCTCTTTACCATTAACAATATCCGTACCACCCTCTTTACCGCCAACACTATCCGTACCATTCTCTTCCTACTGTTAACACCATCCGTACCATTCTCTTTACTGTTAACATCATCCGTACCATTCTCTTTACTGTTAACACTATCCGTGCCATTCTCTTTACCGTTAACAATATCCGTACCATTCTCTTTACCGTTAATACTATCCGTACCATTCTTATTACCGTTAAGACTATCCTAACCATTCTCTTTACCATTAACACAATCCGTACCATCCTCTTTACCGTTAACACCATCCGTATCATTCTCTTTAACCTTAACACCATCCGTACCATTCTCTTTACCGTTAATACCATCCGTACCATTCTCTTCACCGTTAACACTATCCTTACCATTCTCCTTACCGTAGCAACATCCGTACCTTTCTCTTTACCGTTAACACCGTTCGTACCATTCTCTTTACCGTTAATACCATCCGTACCATTCTCTTCACCGTTAACACCATCCGTACCATTCTCTTCACCGTTAACACCATCCGTTCCATTCTCTTCACCGTTAACACTATCCTTACCATTCTTCTTACCCTAACACCATCTGTTCCTTTCTCTTCACCGTTACCATTATCCGAACTAGTCTTGTTACCGTTAACACTATCCGAACCATTCTCTTTACCGTTACCACTATCCGTACCATTCTCTTTACCGTTAACACTATCCGGACCAGTCTCATTACCGTTAACACTTTCCGTACCATTCTCTTTACCGTTAAAACTTGCCGTACCATTCTCTTTACCGTTAACACTATCCGTACCATTCTCTTTACCGTTAATACCATCCGTACCATTCTTTTTACCCTTAACACTGTCCGTACCATTTTCTTTACCTTCAACACCATCCGTTCCATTCTCTTTAAGGTTAACACTATATGTACCATTCTTTTTACCGTTAATACTATTCGTACCATTCTCTTTACCGTTAACACCATCCGTACTATTTTTTTCTGTCGTTCACAGTATCCGAACCATTCTCTCTGTTAAACTCTTTTCGCTATTCAATCTCACATCATAAGGATTCCGTTATGAATAATTCTTTGCAGGACAATGCCTTTTGATGAAAGAAACTTAGAACGTCATATAATTTAGATATAAATAATTATTTGCTACTTCTTTACCTGTCTATGGAATTTTTTATTGCGAGGCATGACGTCAATATAAGGGACTTTTCTTTGTCGACGCATTGACAAAAAAACTTCACATAATATAATAGGCCCAATGCTAGTAAAAGAAAAGTAAAACAAAAGTAAATGAGTTCAAACTTCAACAAAAGGGCTAGAACCGCATTGAGCGCCCAAGCGAACAATCAATGACTTGGAATTAAAAAGGAATCGAATTAATCGATTCTCGACTCGCGTTTTGAATCTTTTTCAAACTTAGTAGACGTGAGTTTTTAAGGGAAAAATTTAGGAGCTGCCGCCATCGATTTATCGGGAACATTTCCGGATCGTAGGAATGTGGGTACTCGACACCGGTTAAACCAATACTACAATAACTATATGAACCTGGATAGATCTATAATTTAAAAAAGGGAGTTCCTACGTACGCGGTAACTGTATAAGTAGACTGGGGGTCTGGGTACATGGTAACCTTGTAATAGCCCAAGATCTAGTATTATGATCTGGTTACGTACACAGTAACCTTGCATGCAAAACTTCCGATAACTTCTGCAATTTTCCAAGTAATCGCGCGCGCGCTTCTGTATGCGTGTATGTGTGTGTGTGTGTGTGTGTGTGTATATATATAAAGCTCCGCTCAATTTTTTTGTCAAGATTATTTTTGTTACAAGACTTGATATGTTGAAAATTTTTAAATCTAGATCTTTCAATACAAAGATCCTTTTCTAATCTTGATGTATGTTGTATTCAAGTCAGAATATAGGATGGGTTGAAATGGACTCAATACATATCTTAGATTAACAGATTTATATTTCGAAACACATTGCGTTTATGAAATTGGGACAATTCAGGCAGTAGAGATAAAATCAGAACATCATTTTTCAGACTTCCGGCGTAAGACCCGATGGTCCCACCATCATCGTTTCACCAATGTTTTCTCTTGTCTTCCAAAAAAAAATGGACTTATTTAATCATTTTTATATATTTTTTGTTTGCAAAATTTCATTCCTAATAATTATTATGGCCGGCTCACCGTCAATACTATTGGTGGATTTGACTCAACCTACGCATCTGTCAGTAAAAAGACAAAACTCCTCCACTCCATGTTAACACTAGAGTCCCACCTGATCGAACCTCTACTTCTTTTCGATCTTTTTTGTTGTTGGAAATTTTTATATTAACTAAATACGTATAATATTTAGAATCTATACTAGAACCGATAATAAGTAGGCTTCCATATAAACCATGTGAAGTGTATGAGAGATGTTCATAAAATTATTTTTCTAATTTTTTTTACTGTAGACATCTGCGAGATGATAAGATCATGGAATCAAATAATCTTTATATTACATTCATATTCATTATAATTATCTTGCTTGGATAAGATCTTTTGTAATATTAGGATCTGCCGTTTTGTTTTGTAAGTGTCTTATATGATAAGCTCATACAATTAAAAACTAGAATAACTATCTATTTTTGTTGTTTTTTGTTACTGTTGTCAGCATCTCGGAGGCAGAAGAGTACGTAGTGATGATGGTCCTTGTCAAAATATCGTGAGATGACATTCAAACGTTCTATCTACACTTTTTATAATATTAGAGATGGCAGTATGGAAAGGTTCTACCGGAACAAAAGTTCACCAAAATAACGTTTGAAGATAATTTTATTAGGAATTTGGTTTCATAATTGAAAAAATTAAAAATAAAAAAAAAACAACAACAAAAAGAAAACATATTATTATTCTTGATCAGGCTATCAATCTGTAATAGTCTAAAATTTTGTGTGGGCTTTTCTTCAAAATCATATAAAAATGGTAAATATTTGACTTTTGAATGTCACATCGCGATAGGTAGACTTTCCTAGTTATATAATTAGATAACTAGCTATACATTAGTCTGTAATAGTTGTCAAGCTTACTATAGCTATTACCGCTGCGTTGTGTCTAGATTGGTGTTAAGATGGAGTAGAGTAGCTTCCCAAACTAAATATCGTCACTTCATTTGTGTAGTGCCCTATCTCATTTTTTAAATATTAAAGATTTAAAGCGTCTTAAAAATGAAGTAGGGCTTTATACTTCTGAGGTGACAAATTATTTTACCATGATTGTACACGATTTGACACAATAAGCATGTCATGATATCAGGATTTATATTATAAAAGACCTGTTGGTGCGATTATGAATATTATTAGAGCTAGACCTGTATCGTATCTGCATGCATCCTCGTAACACAGTTTAGCTAAATTTGAAAAAAACGCCTATCGATTATATTACTATTATTAGCACTTTTTTTTTCTTTTTGGTTTAAGAGCCAGCAAGCTACATCTTGTTTTATTTATACTTTAAAAAAAGTTACGAACAACTAATTTTTTAATCTTTTTTTTTAACTGTCAAAATGCTTAATTTTCAATGGCGCAAAGTGTGCCCTCTATAGTTCGATATTCCTGTGCCCTGTGCACCCCCCTCTCATTTTTTCTTTCCGCCCCCCCCCCACACACACACAAAAACACACACACTGTTGCATGACCATCGATATAATGATGTTCCTTTTTTTCAAGCAGCTGCCCTCTGTAGTTTTTATTTGTTTGTCTTACCTAAATTACATCATAATAACCTTGTCATGCTAGAAGCGCACTTTAATTTCATTCAAATATTTGAAAATTTGCTTTTTGAAATACAAACTATAGATTACATCTATTAGTCCAAGTAGTTTTTCTAGTATGATATTATTATGTATGAAGTAAGTGGTCAAATGTATTGTTGTATGTGCACTGTTTTTAGTTTCTCATTTCAATATAGAGACATATACAGTAATTTTAATGTTAGCTGATTATTCTCCATTGAACTAAAATAAGATTATTGTACTTTTTTTAATTCACAAAAACAATTTATCATTTGAAGATACCGATATTTCAATGAACTAACATAAGGTAATATAAAATCATAATAATTCGCCCTTTTCCATCTATAATGTTCAAAATTTTAGTTTAAATTGAATTCCATCTCAAGTTATCTATAACGAACCAAGATATCATTATAATTTGCTTTTTTCAACTAGAAATAATAAACAAGTTATCTATAACGAACCAAGATATCGCCTTTTTAATTTTCTTTTTTAACTAGAAATAATAAACAATCATATTTATTCGGTGTGTTATAATTCCAAATTACCTATATAATTATTTACCAATATGACATTAAAAGTGTCCCTTTTCATCTATTAAGTAATAATATACAATCATAACAATCCATTGCCTGTTTATCTATACAATCATGACAGCTTACTCAGTTTATCGTTATTCCAACTAACAAAAATTAATCAACAAAACATTTTTGTAATCAGCCTTATTTCATTTACACCATAATTTAGTACCATGTTCATTCAACAGCTTTTATCATCAATAGTTAACCAATAGTATATCCTCCTCATTTAACCACTCCAACCTCTCCGATCCCCACTCCCTTCATACCCCCTTTAAGGACGATGACGTGGTGTTCGAGACTTTTGTCCATAGCAACGGCCGCGAGTTTGTGTGCGCAGTGCGGGGCGGAAGGCGTTACTACCTGGACGACTGGCACTCTCATGTGAGTACAAACAAATAACAACCCCCTTTAAGGATGATGACGTAGTGTTCGAGACTTTTGTCCATAGCAACGGCCGCGAGTTTGTGTGCGCAGTGCGGGGCGGAAGGCGTTACTACCTGGACGACTGGCACTCTCATGTGAGTACAAACAAATAACAACAGTACTCACACGGGTTAGGATAGTTGAACACAGAGTCATTGTATTATCAGAGACTATAGATTAGGCAAGACATTTCACAAAAAGGGCTCACATAAAAAAAAATTATATTAGAGAAAGAAACAGATGGGGAAAATAAAAGAGCAATATAATGTTACAATAATAGTAGCAACTAAAGGAAAAAGGTTGTCAGAGCTGAAATCACATAATATAGTAATATTATTGAGAAAATATAAAAGGTAAAAAAAAACCAACTTTTAAAACAACGTAAAATTATCAAATTCCCCACGGGAAAATTAAGATCTTTTTGCAAACTTGCACAACTAAAAATAATTCCACAGTACATATGTGAGACAACCAGGATGAATCGTGCACAAGTCGATAATATAAGTTTTGAAATAAAGTCCTCCAAACATTGAAAGTTATATTTTGAACGTTTTAATTATCCGAATAAGCTCAATATCTCCGGTTCTAGAAATTATAAATCTATAATTTTTTCAGCCTCTATGCATTTCATGCTTTTCATCAGACTATGAAAAACTCTAAAGATCAAATTTCCGATTTGTGCCTTATTCACACTGGTTGCATTAAGTCCTGTACCCCATCTCACATTGCTTTTGTGTTTGTGTGTCTGTATGTGTCTGTTCCAGGAGTGGCAGCCTTTCCCTGAGCGGTGGTACTCTGAGGGTCGTCTTGTGCCCATGGACGATAACTCTCAAAATGTGAGTATATGTATCAAATTATTATAATGTATGCATATAAAAAAAAAATTGATGTTGATAAAAAAAAAAAGAAATCTTTAGCATGTAACAATGCACTCATAACCTATTATGTTAACCGCCCTACCCACACGATGACTCTTTTCCCTTTATTATACCACCACTATTCTCTCTCTCCCTACCCCCCCCCTCCTCACTCACACATCCACACACCATCCACAGCGCTCATCTAGCAGCAACCACCAGAACGGCACCAGTGGTGAGACGACCAGGCACTCGGAGAGAGATGATCGGGAGGGGTATCTTAAACACCCCAAGCGGGGCCGGGTGGAGACCTATCTCATGGAGGTCAGTACAATGTCCCACTGGTCGATTTAGAGAGAGAGAGAGAGAGAGAGAGAGAGAGAGAGAGAGAGAGAGAGAGAGAGAGAGAGAGAGATGATCGGGAGGGATACCTTAAACATCCAAAACGAGGCCGGGTGGAGACCTACCTCATGGAGGCAAGTACAATAAGAACATGTCACACTGGTCGAATAAGAGAGAGAGAGAGAGAGAGAGAGAGAGAGAGAGAGAGAGAGAGAGAGAGAGAGAGAGAGAGAGAGAGAGAGAGAGAGAGAGATAGATAGATAGATAGATAGATAGATAGATAGATAGATAGATATATGGATAGATAGATAGATAGATAGATAGATAGATAGATAGATAGATAGATGGATAGATATATACATAGATAGATGGATAGACATATCTTTTTACGGTTGATAAAAGTGTATTTTATCTAATCTCCTTTTATCCTGAGCTAAGTAGTTAGCAGCAAGACTGTTATGTAAATAGGTGTCAAGAATAACATCTGGTTCACCCATTCATGGGTTTGGTACCTGCAACCTCCCAATTGGGAGGCCAACGTTCTACCAGTTGCGCCAGTCCTTCCCCAACCCAGCCCCTCTCATTTTACACTATCTATAATCTATAATGATATTACTACGCTTCTACTTGTTGAGCACGTTTTCATTGGAATGATAATATTATTATTATTATGATTATATATACCCCACAGGAGAGGCACTACGTCCACTTCTTCTTCGACCGACAGACTGGCAAGTGGCTCCGCCTGCCCATTGGTTGGGAGCTGCACCACAGCCTCGTCAAACAGATGGTCGACCATGTAGAGGTACCGTTGGAGCATAATAGTAAACTATTGTCTATTAATAGACACCTGAGCATTGGAGTAATGAATTAAAGGGAAAGGGGAAAGAGAGGTGTAAAGGTAATATTGGAGTGATAAGTTAAAGGGAAGGGGGCGGGAAAGAGGTGTACCATGGTAGAGATGAATTGAAAGGAATGGGGAGAGACGGATGGGCCATGTAGAGGTACGTTTTAAATTTTAATTGGCTTGGAGCTGCACCACAGCCTAGTCAAACAGATGGTCGACCACGTAGAGGTACCGTTGGAACATATAGTTATATTAATAGACAGGGCATTGGGGTGAAGTAAGGGAAGGGGGGGGGGCGGTAAGGAGAGGTGTAGAGGTAACATTGGAGTAATAAATTAAACGAAAGGGGGAGGGAAGAATGGGCCATGTCGAGGAAAAATGAGTTAAACATGTGGTGGTCTATGTAGAGGTACGCTTTGGGCAATAGAATACAAGGAAGTGGGGAAGAAAAAACGAGTTAAACATGTGGACCATATAGGGGTACGTTTGGTGGTATTTGAAAACAGACTCTGCGATGCACATAGCAAAAGGGAATAACATAATCAAGTCCCTTAGGATTGGGCTTCTCCGATCGATGAAATGGCTCAGTAAGTGTAGGATAGAGTCATAATCGGATGCCAAAGAAGATGGTACTTACTATTGCTATGTTTAGGAAATTATACACCTGTGGTTATATTATAAACAATTACTATTGCAACTTTGCCCATCATACACCTTAGATGATATTACAAACAATCACTATTGCAACTTTGGTCATTATATACCTGGGGTGATATTATAAATAATCACTATTGCAACTAGATGTCATTATACACCTGTGGTGATATTATAAATAATTACTATTGCAACTAGATGTCATTATACACCTAGGACGTTACTATAAATAGTTACTGTTGCAACTTTTGTCATTATACACCTAGGACGTTACTATAAATCATTACTATTGCAACTTTGATCATTATTCACCTGTGGTGATGAATTGTTCTTACTATTGTTCTTTTTCTATTTTCCAGGAAGCGCTACCCCACTGGGGTGACAGGGCAGACATCTTGGCCCTGCTCAGGGCATGTAACTACAACCCTGACGAGTGCATTGGCACTTACCTTCTGCTGGACGGAGACGGTGAGCCAAGCTTTATTGGCGTTAAATTTCATTGGTCAAAATAAAACAAACAAAACAAAACAAAGATTGTCGAATAGTGGACCGAGAGTACAGCTTAGTTGAGTTAAGTTGGTTTAACGTCCAGCGTTAGCACTATATAGACTAATTTGTGAACGGACCCCAAGACTGACGTCTGGCAATTTTATGTGCTGCCACACACGAGACAGGGCGGAGATACCGTGACTCCTGTCTCAGCCGGTCACATTATAATGACACCGACCCAGCCAGTTAGACTGTGAAATAGTGGGAAGATTTACTAAGAGGATTTTGAGCAGATGGGTCTTAAGGCGTTAGTTCCCTTCTTTACAACTTAGTAAATTCGCTGTCCAAGGATTGGTCTCCCGACAAAATTTCAAAAAAAAAAAAAAAGAAAAAGAAAAAGAGTGAGCGCGCGTCATGCAAATATTCACTTTGCAACCCAAGGCCCCTGGTTCGAAACCCAGGATCGATCAGAAAGTTATTTATCTGGTTTTGTTCCCTTACTGGTTAGGTCGTAGTTAGTATAGTGTGACCGGGTGAGACAGGAGTCATGGTATCCTCACACTATCTTATGTGTGGCAGCATGCAGAATAACCAGACGAGTCTTGAACCCGTTCACAACAGAGACTATAGTGGTGCTGACGTTGGAAGCTAAGCAACAAAGTCAAAGTCAAACTTACTCTCTAGAGATTTTTTTGCTAATGTGGGTCAGGATTATTGAAGGCGGAAGCTTCCTTTATAAAACCTTGAAAAAAAAACCAACTCCGCTTTATGAAGATCAGTCTCATAGTAATGTAAACTGGTTTTTGTGAGACGTCAAGTTAACTATAATAGATGTTGTATCTGGTGAAACAATGCATATACATCGTTATTATTTTGTCGGTATTAGTATCTGATACCTATTTGGAGTATAAGAAAAAGTTCATATTGATTCCTATGAAATACATGTACTTGTATGTACTGTAAGTGGAGTTGGCGTGCATAGAACGTTCGGGCAGCTGGACCGAGTGAATGAAATATAGACAGTGTTGTACACTAAATAGCAGTGATAGTGTTAGATGGACGGGTAGGAAAACACTAATTATAACATGCTTTCGTTATTGTTGCTGTTTAGTTTGTTGTTGTTATTGTCGTTATTGTTATTATTGCTGTTGTAACTCAATAACTAATTCTTTAATCCTTAATGTCACTAAATTTACTATAGGAAATGCGCATGTGTTTTTGTTATTGTTAGTTTCGTTTCGTCAATAAACCTAATAATGTTATGAAAAATAAAAATTTAATGAAATACTGACTCTAATCGCTCAGTATGCTTCACAACCATGACAATCATAATACTTTTCTTTATTTTTATGTATCAAATACTAATTTAACTTAGAATCTCTGTAAAGAACATGCTTTCTCATATGAATGTTTCAATAATTTATCTCTCTCCAATGGAGATTGGATACCACCGGATTATCAAAATTAATAATTGTAACAATCAATCAATGTTTTTTTGGTTTTCAGAAGCAGGTAGTAAAACCTTCTTATATTGTAGAGACCTTTTTATCAGTTCATCTCTTCCTTTCTTTTGGTGGGTAGTTTTTGGTGCTAACTTTTCCCTCTAAGTCTCCTTTTTCTACATAAACCTCTCTCTCTCTCTCTCTCTCTCTCTCTCTCTCTCTCTCTCTCTCTAAGTCCTCTTTTTGTTAGACCTCTCTTTTAGACCTTACTTTCTCTATACATCTCTTTTTTAGTGCTAGACCTTTTTATTTCTATATAGCCTACATCCCTCATCACTATTTCTGAATACATCTCTTTACCAACTTACTTATTTAATTTGTAAGATCTCTTTTCCCACATTTTTCTCTTTTTTCAGATCTCCTTGTTTACATAAATCTTTCTTCATCCAACCACTTTAATTTATGCATCTTTCTTAGTCCAACCATTTTTACTTCATACACCTTTCCTGCCTTTTCCCACATAATCTCTATTTGTTGGATCTGTTTTACCGCGTAGTTCTTTATCATTTAGACCTATCTCTACATACATCTCTTTATTAAATCTCTTTTCCTACATACATTTTCCTTTGTTAGACCTTTATTTCCAAAAAAAATCTCTCGGTATTCTATCTTCCCTTTCCCATAGAAACGCCCTAGTTATCTATAAGTAAAAAAAAAGAGTCTTAAAACACCCCTTTGCTGTATCTTCTTAGGGCTTAGGCTAGTAAACTATTCGGGCCATACATAATACACACATTAATTTAACCCCTATTGGTACATAGAATACTAGCAGAACGTAACAGCTTTGATAGTAATTTTGTTACACAAGTTTATGGATCTTTCTACTAGAATATAAGATCATTGTGAGTGACTGTATGTAGCTAGAAGACTTGCACCGTAAGAACAACGTCGCCGTAGTCGTATAGTTGAGTTGAGTTGGATTAACATTCTACTTAAGCACTATCTTTATTGTATTAATGTTAACGCCACGGAGGATTTTGTTCAGTTGGTTTAACGTCAAACATCCGCACTATATAGACTATAATGTAGACGGATCTCTAGACTGACGTCTGACAATGTTTATGTGCTGCCACACACGAGACAGGGCGGCGATACCATAACTCCTCTGTTAGCCGATCAAATTAAACTGACACCAACCCAACATGAAGGGGGTGAAATCGCCAGGGCTCGAACCACGGACCTCCTGCGTCGTGGAAGACGATGATCTACCACCACGGCTACTGCGCCCCCTACCACTAGTCGTCATAAGAGTATGCAGAAGCCTTACACCGAGTCTTAACCTACGAAGACGTTGTACTTACGGCGCATAAACTCGAATGGGGCCGACCTCTTTCTCATAAAATCACGTGATGCTTGTAAGTCGGCTTAAAAATAGATCTATGCTCTCGCTCTTGTCCAATCAGCAGATCTTGTTTACAAAATGATATACAACTATCACGTGATTTTGTTTACGTTTTTTGAGAGAAAGAGGTCATAACAATTGAAGTTCAAGTTAGCTCTTGATGCAAGAGGAGTGAGAAACGAAATGGCTTATTCTCTAGTCTTAAAAAAACAACATAAAACGCGTACACGATAAAAATAATTTAGATCTACTGCAAGATAATAAAAGCCTTCTATGACGACCTGCTTTTTAAACATTTCTGTTCTTGTCTTCTAGCAAATAACTGATTCTGGAATCTCATTCCTTGTACTTTACTTAAGAGACTGAGAGGTAACTAAAAATACCTTTGAGATGTGAAAATCGCATAGGGAATAACAAAAAAAAAAATGAATTCTGGAACAGCAGCATACTAGCATACTCGCGCTTGTGGCATGTATGGGACTCATTTTTTCACAGAGCGGGTGCCTTAATCTTTCCCAATCTCTGCTCTAACAACTGAACCCATCCACAAAGTGAGTGCAGGTTTGTAAGGCTTTCTCTTTGTGTCACTTACTCTCACGCGTACACTATGGTGAGACACACAATCTCTCTCTCTCTCTCTCTCTCTCTCTCTCTCTCTCTCTCATCCTCTCTGTCTCTATAACTTTCTGTCTATCAATCTATGTATGTCTGTCTTGCACTGTCTCTGTCTCTTGTCTCCCTCTTGTCTCCCTTTCTCGCTGTCTTTCTCTATGTCTCTCTTTCTCTGTCTCCATCATTTTGTCTATCTCTCTCTGTCTTTCCTAAGGCTTTGCCTCTCTTTTTTTCCGTCTTTTTCCCTCCTCTCTCTCTCTCTCTCTCTCTCTCTCTTTCTCTTTCTTTCTCTCTCTCTCTCTCTCTCTCTCTTTCTCTCTCTTTCTCTCTTTCTCTCTCTCTCTCTCTGTTTCTCTCTCCATCTCTCTGGATTTAACGTCTCCTTAGTTCCCGACCTATCACGCTCTCATTATGTTAGCCTGTTTATCTCTAAGCTTGCTGAGGTTGGTGCTTTTGTATAATCTATCAATTTTCTTAGCGCTGTATATAAAAATACTCTGTTGTTGCTTTTAAATTAGAAAAACCGCTAAACAAATATTACAGCTACACTAACTAGAACAAGACTCAAATATGCTTGTGATCACATTCATGTTTTGCATCTTTACAATCTATAAAAAGCTTCATAAGTTTTCCTAGTATTTACATTAAATGCTTCTCAATCACGCATAATATACCTCCTTATGGTATTTTATAATTGCTCATTGTGTGAAGTTTTGTTTATTAGAATACATTAAGTATTCTCGCCTCAAACTTTGGATTTCGTAATCGGTTTTCACCTGTTTTTGTTTTGTTTTGTTTTGTTTGAGGAAAGGTTTTTACGATATTCTTCAATTTCTGGATGGGTGATCACACTTTTTTAAAATTTCAATTCACTCTGTTTTTCTCTCTTTTCTTAAGAAATGTTTTTTTGGGGGTTTGGGCTTTATGTAGAGGCTTATGATATCTAACCATTACTATTCATTTCAGTAAACACTATTTTATTAGTTTATCACCATTGCTCGTTCCTTCGCTTGAAGTTTATGATAATAATTTGTTCATCATATCACAATTATTTTGTTTTTCATTTGTGAACCTGTTTATTTTTGGTGAACATAAAGAGTCTAGTATTTTTTATTGCATCTAAACTTAAGACATGCTACTAACAAAATTATGTGATTGTAATTGTTTGAAAGAGACTTACAATATAGTTTTGTACTTTTTTTAAATTCAAATATTATTTTCTACACGTATGTGATGTGTAAATGAAACATACTAATTATCATAATGCAGTCAATGTTAAAGAAACAAAGCTATATTAATTTTTTTAAATGCCCTCTTGACGTCAATTACAATTTTGAAGGCTAGGTTACTCTGTATGTTTCCTTCAAAGTAAGGTTTTGTATATCTTTAAAACATATGTCAACTTTATAATGTAATTACTGTGTTTTCTTTTCATTTTATACGTGGTTTAAAGACTAATATTTTGTGCGACTTTTTCGAAAAAAAAAAGAAAAGAAAAACAAGACAAAACAAAACATCAACCAACATAATAAACTTTATGATCGAAAAAAAAGTTCTAACAATGCAAAATTCGGAAAGAATAGAATTTTAACTGCATGTGTCTTAAGGCATTTAAATTCTGCTTAAACTGCTACCCCATCAGATAATATATTTTCTGCAATCTTTCTAATATGCAATGCTTGACTGTTGATAACGAATGAACGATTTGACCATTATCAATCATCACTGACTATCAACGACAAATGACAATCAATGATGACTGACTATCAATAATGACTATCAATGGCGACTGATCAATGATGAATGACTATCAAAGATGTTTGACTGTCAATGATGACTAACTATCAAAGATAAATGACTATCAAAGATGACGGAATATCAATGATCACTGACTATCAATGATAAAAGGCTTTCAATGATCATTGACTATCAATACTGAATGACTATCAATAAAAACTGACTATCAATGATGACTGACTATCAATTATGACTGACTATCAATGATGACTGACTATCAATGATGAATGACTATCAATGATGACTGACTATCATAACTAACTATCAATGATGACTAACTATCAATGATGACTGACTATCAATGATGACTAACTATCAATGATAATTAACTATCAATGATGACTGACTATCAATGATGACTGACTATCATAACTAACTATCAATGATGACTAACTATCAATGATGACTAACTATCAATGATGACTGATTATCTATTAGGACTGATTATCTATTAGAACTGATTATCAGTGATAAATGAATATCAATGATGACTGACTATCAATACTGACTATCAATCAAAACGGACTATTGAGAATAACTGACTTTCAATGATGACTATGCATAATGATTGACAATCAACGACGACTGACTATCAATAAAAACTGACTAGCAGTGATGAATGACTTTCAATGATGACTGGCTATCGATATTAACCAACTGTCATCCATTTCTGCCTTGTCGAAACTACCAATTCTTACCATCGATACTGTGTTATTCCACGCATGCGCAGGCTGGCTCAAACCTCAGCGCACGTCCAAAGAGGCTAGGGCTGAGGAGAATAAGGATGAGCGGATCGAGCACCTGACCAGGAAGCTTAAACAGATGGTGAGTCACTTAGGTATTGGCCAGGTGGCCGAGAGATAGAGCTATAGCCTTCAATTTAGAGCGCTAGCTAAAAATAGGTAATACTGTAAGTATATGTGTGGTAGAATTTTTTTTTTGTAGCTGTTTGTTTTTGGGTTGCTTATTTGGGGGGGGGGGATTATTTGTTTTTGCATATTGGGTCTTCTAGCTTTTTGTTTTATTTTTGTTTATTAGGGGGGAGGGTGGTGGCGATGGGATGACGGGTTGGGTCTTTTATATGAACTCTAGAGGCACGAAAGGCTTTCACATGTGAAACATCTACTGGTCTTTCGAAAAAGACTCGGGTCGCACTGTCAGTGGGTGCGCATAGCACTGTCTAACAGTCAATGCTCAAAATTGCCTGACGGAGGCTCTTTGGTTACTGAAAGAGAGGAAGAGAGATAAAGAGAGGAAGAGAGAGAGAAAGAGAGAGAGGGAGAAAGAAAAAAAGAAAGAGAGAGAGCGCGCTTTCTTGCGCTAGGACTATCGACCCCTTGGTTCTCCTGGGTTTTCCATAAAGGAAGATCCTATTATTATGTGTGACCTGCTCAGACAGAAGTTATGGCATCCCCGCCCTGTCTCGTGTGTGGCAGCACATAAAATTGTCAGATGGCAGTCTTAGGGCCCGTCCACAATACAGCCTATAATTCTAGTGCTGATGTTGGACGTTAAATCAACTCAACTCTGATCCTATAATTATGACGAATTAGGTGCGCCATAATTATCTCACTGTTTTTTGTTTTGTTTTTGTTTTTAATACAAAAACTTTTTACAAATTTCATCTTTTCAAAGTTATTCAATATCGACATCACTATTTGAATGTAATAATAATTATGTTCATTTTTTCCAGCAAAGTGAACTGGAGACGGAGAGAAAGTCAAGAAAAGAGGCAGAAAAACAGGTACAGCATCTATCTTCTCTCTCCCTCTCTGTCTCTCTCTGTGTGTCTCTCTCTGTCTCTCTCTCTCCCTTCCCCTCCCTCCCTCCTCCTTCTCTCGCTTTGTCACTCTGTATTTCTTTCTGTCTCTCTCTCTGTCTCTCTCTGTCTCTCCCTCTCTCTATTTCTTATCCCAGCTGATTCAGCCTCCAACAAGAAAAAAAATACTCAAGGCATCATTTCCTTCCCTCTCAGGTTTACAGATATCCAGTTCAATACATTTTTCCGTCACAATCTCTACAGGAATAACCAAATGCGTTATTATTAAAAGTGTCCTTGAAAGCGGTATACTTTCAAATGTAAGTTCGCCGATAGATACGGAACGGAGGTAACGAAATGAACTCTAATATAGATTCAAGTTAGTTCATCAGGAAAAAGGAAATTTGCGCTAGAACCAACCACCCTTTGGTACAAAGGCGTTTAAAAATTTCATGTATTCAAAGTTCTTCAAAATTGACATTAATTCTTGAATGACAATAATATGTTCATTTTTTCCAGCAAAGTGAACTGGAGACAGAAAGAAAGTCAAGAAAAGAGGCAGAGAAACAGGTATAACAACAACTCTCTCTCCCTCCACCTCCCTCCCTCTCTCTTCTCTCGTTCTGTCACTCTGTCTCAGGATTCAAAGTCTCTATCTGTCTCTCTCTTCCACCTCTCCTCTCTCTCTCTCTCTCTCTCTCTCTCTCTCCTTCGTATTACTGTGTACTTTCTATCCCAGCTGGTTCAGCCTTCAACAAGCAAAAATTACCCAAGGCAGCACTTCTTTTCCTGTCAGGTTTACAGATATTCAGTTCACTAATATTTTTGTCACAATATCTACAGGAATAACCAAATGCGTTATTATTCAAAAATTTCCTTGACCTCGGCATTATTAGAAATGTGAGTTCACTGATATATACGAAACGAAGGTAACGAAATTAACTCTCATATAGATTCAAGTTAGTTCATCAAGAAAGAGGAGTGGGTAATGCTAATTACTAACTCTTATTCTAGTCGTGAAAATAGAGCGTAATTGCGCAAATGGACAATTATTTTAGACTTAATACAAGACGACACAATGACATTTCTGATGTCCTCTAACAGCGTCGAAACACTTTTTTATTTGCGAATCTTTCAAAACTAATTGTTACCTAAATTGATAAAGTTTGATATTGAAGAATATCTAATAGACTATAAATGAAAAGAGAACTAGCAAGGACATGTTTTAGTGTTCTATAACCCCTTCAGCTAACCCTAAATCTACACATATTATACAGGACACGCATTGGTATCTATGCCCTGATAAGTTTGTAGCTGGTGTTTGAATGCTGCATAAACTCCATAAACTTTATAGGTCTCAGCTAAATTATTAAGGCGTTGGTGTACCAGGTATCCTATTATTAAAGACATTATTATACCTGTATATTCCTAAAACTGCATACGTTTCATTGAAATATTTTAATGCTTGATTCATGACCAAAATGTTCCCCTCTCTCTCTCTCTCTCTCTCTCTCTCTTTGTCTCTTGCTCTCTCTCATCCCCTAATCCCCTCTCTATCTCTTGCTCTCTCTCTTTCCCTCTCTCTCTCTTTCTTTCTTTCTCTCCCTCTCTCCCTCTCCCTCTCTCTCTGTCTCTCTCTCACTCTCTTTCTCTCCTTCCCTCACACCCTCCCTCCCTCCTTCTCTCTCTTTCTTTTCTCTCTCTCTCTCTCTCTCTCTCTCTCTCTCTCCCTCTCCCCCTCTCTCTCCCTCCCTTTCTCCCTCTCCTTCCCTCTCTCCCTCCCCCATAGCTTGCCGAGCTTGAGGAGAAGTACAGCAAAATTTCCGCCGAGGCGACATCAGCCCAACGCCAAATGGAGGCTATGCAGCAGTCCCGCCCAAAGACCGCCCACTCCCGCCCAAAGACACCGGTAGGTGGCGTCCCATTAGTATAGGCCCATGCAGTTATATCGGCATACCAATCCAGTATAAAGACACCAAAACGATTTAAAAAAAAAGATCTACAATAAATACCAAGATATCCGCTAAAACACGATCAGATACAGTGATATCAACTAAACAACATAGGCATTAAAAAATAGAATGCGCAAGGGATAGAGCGTTGGATTCCCAATCAGGAGGTATAAATGGTACGTTCCTCGATCTGGCAAATCTATTTGTCGTGTTTGTTGGGCAGGCGTGTGTATACTGTGATTGGTTGAGACAGGTGCTCTGGTATCCCCACAATGTCTTTGTTTGCCCTTTCATTGTCAAACGTTATACGTGGACCAGTTCATGCTATAGCCTATATGCTGACGTAGGAGGTTAAAAAAACAACAAACAACCACAAACCTAACAAAAAGCACTCATCACCTGCAAAGACACCAACCCAGCGGCAAAAACACCAATCCAGTTACATAGACACCAACCCAGCTACAAAGACACCAACTCAGCGGCAAAAACACCAATTCAGTTACAGAAACATGAAGACAGCTACAAAGACCCAAAATTTAGGTAAGCTGACACCAGCCTAGTTACAAAGACACCAAACCAGATACAAAGAGCTCAATTCAGCTACAAAGTCACCAAGACATCTCATAAAAACACCAACCTTTTATCCAAATCTATTTTTAGGTGGCGGTCGCTGTCCCAGAAGGCCCTACTCAGCAAGACTTAGAGCTGCTAAACCGAAAGGTGAAGAGTCTCCGGAAGTCACATGTCCACTTAAAGATGGACATGCTCAGGAACATCGGTTCAGTCGGGGCAGTCATCAAAGAAGTGAGTTCATGTAGTTTGTAGCAGTTAAAAAATAGGAGCCAGTTTTTTAGGTTTTTTGTTTTGTTTTTTTGTTTGTTTTTGTTTTGAGGTTGTTTGAGTTTATGCTGCGTTAGGTGGTAAGTGTTTATATTTGCTTAGCTATTTATTTTAAAGAATACTATATTAACATTAAATTGATTTATAAATCAAAGCCAGTTATATCAAATCAAAAGTCTTCGCTGCATCCTCGATGACTGAAGTTATCACTTTAAAAATAAATTCTAATAATAAGTGAGATCTGATTTTAGAAATCCTACTTATAACATACATTATTTATTACCAAACCCTAACAATAATACCTTCCAATGTTACTTCTAATGCCTTTCCCCCCTTTCATGTATACTTAGTAATTAACCAATTCGTTTTCTTTGCTTTTTTATCCTACAGGCAATAAAGGCTGCGGCAGACTTGAAGAACTCCGATGTTGGGTCGCAGCAGGAGCTTGAAGAAATTAGGTCACTCTACCAGAAGGAGGCCCTGCAACGACGTCTGCTTTACAATCAGGTGAACCAATCAGGATTGAGGGTTATTTATGCTAAAGGGGAAACCCAGAAGAAGAAAAAAATAGTTGTTAAGAGCCTTGAGCGATTGTTGTCGACTTATGTGCAACGTGGTGTATAGATATATATTCTTTTTATAATAACATTATTTTTTAAATTCTTTTTTGTAAACTTCCTTCGAATGCAATTTACAGGGCTAGAAAGAATACATGTATTGGGACAAAGACAGTTTAAAAGAATTAGTCAGTTTACATCACATCAATAATGTCCTGGTTAGATGTAAACCCATCTCTTGTTAAGACAATGAAATCCTAAAGATATAAAAACAGAAACATTCTTTTATTAGTATGCTGTTAATCGAAAAAACAAGGCCAAACAAAACAAATAAGTGATTTTAAAATTCCAAGTCAGTTCACATTACATAATCATGTGAAGCAACCAGGGTGAATCAGACACAGGTCCCAAATTTTTTTTACTTTTTGAATAATTCATAGAATGTCAAGGAGCACTTTAAGACATTAAAAAGTTACAACTGTATAACTTCGAGTCGAAAATCAGAGTAGTTTTTCTATGTTTAGACGGCTTGGCCACAAACCTCATACCAGTGACTTGTGCCCGGTTTGCCTTTGCTGAATGAATAATTATGTTTATATCAATCTGTTTAAAACATTTCGTCCAGCTGCATTTTAAAGTAATAATTTTACAATTTTAATCAGATTGTGTGACAGCATTATGTCATATTTACATATATCTATTTCTTGAATCATGGAAATATTCGCAAATATCCTGCTTCCCACTTATGCCGAGCTATGGGCTCTGCAAAAAGAAAAAGAAAATGATTTTAAAAGTCAGTATATATCATATATTTATGTCCTGTTCACATGTATATCCATTATCACAACATTATGTCATGTTTACACGCACATATTTACCTCTTACAAATCTACTTTTCCAGCTGCAAGAGCTCCGCGGGAACATCCGGGTATTCTGCCGGCCCAGGCGAGACGACAGGGCCCAGATGTGCCTCAAGTTCCCAACAGACCAGGACGTGATGGTCTCCAATAGCGACGGCTCCAAGAAGGTCTTCAACTTCGACAAGGTTTACAACACCGAGGTCACTCAGGAGCAGGTCTGTGTATGTGTGTGTGTGTGTGTGTACACATTAGACTAAAACTGAGTTGCTGTTTGGTTGCAGGGAAAAAAGGGGTGGGGGTGGGGGTGTTCTCCATGATGTTAACATTCGTATAATAAACAATAAAGACACGTCATAATATGCTTTGAACATGAATACTATCTTGACACTGCACACGGTACCCCCTCTCAGGGAAGGGGGAGGGGGGCGCACGGTGGCCCTGGGGTAGAACATCAGCTTCCGATGCAAAAGATCCAGGTTCTCGCCCTGGCGATTTCGCTCCCTACTTGTTGGTCGGTGTCAGTTTAATTTGACTGGTTGAGACAGGAGTCATGGTATCCATGCCCTGTCTCGTGTGTGCCAGCACATAAAATTGTCAGACGTCAATCTTGGGGACCATCCACAATATAGCCTATATAGTGCTATAGTCCTATATTACCAACTCAACAAAATCATCCGTGGCGTTAACATTAATGAAATAAACCCACGCTCTAATACATGTATGCTTTGAACATGAATACCATCTTGACACTAACCCTAACCCTAACCCCCTCCCACTCCGGCTTTGACCTCCAGATCTTCACCGACACGCAGCCCATCATAACGTCCTGTGTTGACGGCTATAACGTCTGTCTCTTGGCCTATGGACAGACTGGGTCGGGCAAGACGTTCACCATGATGGGACCGGATGACAATCCAGGAATCAATATACGGTGAGGCGTCTATATAGGCATCTTTGTGGATAAGTTTCATATTAATTTGATAAGTTGTGCTTGTTTCGTTCTTTGCCTTTTTGCGACTTGGTGTATGTTCTACCTACTAATGCTTTAAAATTTATTAATGTTTATGATGCTAAGACCTGATGGTAAACTAAGAAACAATAATATGGTGAGGCGTCATTTGCAGCATCTTTGTCGATGAAGTTTCTTATGTGCATTAAACATTGTGCATGTTTAGTTCTTTGCTCTTTTGTGACCTTATTAGCTATACCCACTGGTGCTTCGAAAATGACTAATGTTTACAAAGATGGCGCTTGATCATAATCCAGAAGATTAAATTTTACGGTGAGGTGTCATTATAAGCATCTGTGTATA
Source organism: Elysia chlorotica (assembly GCA_003991915.1). Taxonomy (NCBI): domain Eukaryota; kingdom Metazoa; phylum Mollusca; class Gastropoda; family Plakobranchidae; genus Elysia; species Elysia chlorotica. The sequence continues at coordinate 324,425 of RQTK01000480.1, forward strand.
TACGTTTTTTGTGAGAGGTTTTGCTTGTCACAACCACTTTATGAATTTTGAACTAGTTTCGTGATATATGCTACGGAATATTGAAAATGTAATCTATCTTTATGTATGTATTCATCACATTCTTTGACACATTTTTCAATGCCGTGCTAACGTGTTAAAACAAAAAAGAATCATTAACCACCACAAAAGGTCAATAGAAATGTTCCTTTTTCAGAAAAAATTGAGTGGGGGAGGTGTTAGTATATTTTGGGTACTAAGGGTCATAAGTCCAACGTCTCAATACAACTCGTTAAAAGCTTTCTTGATTTTAAATCTTCAACGACTCGTAAGCTTACCTCAATGTTGTACTTACGACTCACAATCTTAATGTTATAGGAATACAAAAGTACGCAAATGTGCCGGTTTTAATTCTTTTTTTTTGTCTAAATCTACCAGAGCCATCAGTGAACTCCTCAAAGTTTGCTCTGAGCGATCTGAGACCAAAACATACGGCCTGAAGGTGAGTCTGCTTAGAAACTTATTTGCTCCGTTATCAGTCACTCTTTATCCAGGGTCATTTTTTAAGCTCGGTTATCACTCACTCTGTATCCAGGGTCCTTTATAGACTTATGTGCTGCGTTATCACTCACTATTTATCCAGGGTCCTTTATAGACTTATTTGCTCCGTTATCACTCACTCTTTATCCAGGATTCTTTTATTTGCTCCGTTACCACTCACTCTTTATCCAGGGTCATTTACAAATAGACTTATTTGCTCCGTTATCACTCACTCTTTATCCAGGGTCCTTTATAGACTTATTTGATGCGTTATCACTCACTCTTTATCCAGGGTGTTTTATAGACTTATTTGCTCCGTTATTACTCACTCGTTATCCAGGATCGTTTATACACTTATTTACTCCGTTGTCACTCACAATGTCGTTATCCAATGTCGTTGACTTATTTTTTGCCCGCACTCACGCACTGCCTTCCACACAGTCATGTACTATGGTTTCCATAATTCTCGCCTTTTCGTGTGCTATTTCTTCTGGTCCATGTATCATACTTAAGGTAGGGGTGACCTTGCTCAGTGGTAGAGCGTTGGTATTCCAATCATCAGGTGCTCGGTTCGAAATATACGGTAGGCCAAAAATATATTTCTCCCATTTTGTTGGGTCGGTTACAGTTACACTATGCTTATTGAGTAGACTAGCCAAACACATTATCCGGAACAGCGTAAAATTACGGTACCGTTGTCTTATTAATCTTTTCAACCAGGTCTCCATGGTGGAAATCTAAAGTCTGCCTAGAAACTTATTTACTCCGTTGTCACTCACTCTTTATCCAATGTCGTTGACTTATTTTTTGCCCGCACTCACGCACTGCCTTCCACACAGTCATGTACTATGGTTTCCATAATTCTCGCCTTTTCGTGTGCTATTTCTTCTGGTCCATAAAGCATACTTTAGGAAGGGGGTAAACGTGCTCAGTGGTAGAGCGTTGGTCTTCCAATCGTCAGGTCCTCGGTTCGAAATGTACGTTAGGCCGAAAATTTATTTGTCCCATTTTGTCTCCTGCTGGTTGGGTCGGTGTCAGTAAAACGTGACCGTCTGAGGCTAAAATCCTGTCTTTCTTTTCGATTGGAATATGTCCCAAATACGATATCTTATTGACAAACTGTCGTAAGTACAACGTTGTGGTAGGCTTACGGCTCGTCTTATGATATGCGAATAAAACGGTTTTTCGACAAGCTGTAAGCTACACCGAAGTTGTTATTAAGACCCATAAAATCAAGTCATTGTCTTTTAACGCACTATTTAAAAAACATTCGTTTCGTTCCGTCCTTTACTCTTTTTAACCCAAGAAACAAGGATCCTTTACGAAGACATACGCATTGTTACAATTACACCATGCTTATTGACTAAAGCAGACAATCCATTATCCTGAATAGTATAAAATTACGGTATCGTTGTTTTATTTTTCAACCAGGTATCCATGGTGGAAATCTACAACGAGACTGTTCAAGACTTGCTCACCTCAGACGCGCGCGCTCTTGAGTTGCAGATGGTAGGGAACGTGGTTCGGATCCCGAATATCACCGAGATGGAGGTGTCCCAGGTCTCGGACATAAAGGACCTCATGAAGCTTGGAGACAGCAACAGGAAAGTCGCGTCCACCAAGATGAACTCCACAAGGTTAGTCGTTATGGCCAGTGGACTGGACAATGGAATTTATACAGAATTTAGCCTATTGTCATCATCAT
>RQTK01000481.1:0-35694 GCA_003991915.1 Elysia chlorotica
ACCTGTTAGTATAACTTTGAGTTTTCGTTGTGTAACAAAGTCTAATGATCTCTTTTCATCGTTATTTTATCAGTTCTTGTTTTCTTGTGCCATAAGTAGATCTGAACTTACTATACGGTGCTCAGAGTGACTTCTGGACTCATTTACAGCAAAAGCTGCATCATACGAACGAGACAAAATCTTCATCATAGGCACCAGGTTACCAACAATTATGACAAGAATGTGTTTCAAAATCTAAAAAACAAAGTGTTAAGAATAAGGGAAAGGAGGAGGAAAATGAAAGAAGGAGAGAGAGAGTGAGAGAGAGTGAGAGTGAGAGAGAGGGAGAGAGAGAGAGAGAGAGATGGGATTTAGAAAAAGAAAAAAATTATAGGACAGACATAGGAACAGAAATAGAAGGAAAAATACCTTTTCTTTTTTTTCTCCGTCTTTCAACCTGTTAGTATAAACTTTGAGCTTTCGTTGTGTAATAAAGTCTAAAGATCTCTTTTCATCTTAATTTTATCCTTGTTTTCTTATGCCATAAGTAGATCTGAACTTACTCCATGTATATGGTGCTCAGAGTGAATTCTGGACTCATTTACAGCAAAAGCTGCATCATACGAACGAGACAAAATCTTCATCATAGACACCAGGTTACCAACAATTTATGACGAGAATGTGTTTCAAAATTTTAAAAACAAAAAGTGTTAAAGATAAATGTATGTGACCAATGAGATTTTGGAATTTGAAAAAAAAACGCACAAGAAACAAACAAACAAAAAACACACATCTTGATCAAGCTATTAGTAAAATTAATTTGAAAATTCATTTTAGAGTTGTTAAATGTGCATCAAGGGAAGCTACCATAGTAGATAAGGGGACAAAGTTCATTTATGTTTATTAAACGGGTTGATTTTCTTTTTTCTTCACAATCTTTCATCAAACTATGTAAAACTATACCTGGCCAACAGTTCCCAAGACATAAACGTCAATTGCGTTTGATTTCTCTGGCCGACGCACACCTTTCTTAAACTTCATGCCCATGACCTTGGGGTGTTGTCTCAGCCACCTTAAGAAAGATGAATGAATACATGTAAGAATTCATTAAACAGTAGGTTGAAACATGAGAAACAAAGAGGCGTTGATGCCATTTTTGGGGGGAAAGGGTCGTAAATAATTACCAAAGTCATAATGACAGAGCACCTGTGCAATTCAACAATGGCTCAGAGATAGGTATTAATCCTTTCATTTCTTTTGATTCAGGTTACATTCCTTGATAATTTTTTTTCTGTTTTGTAGGTATAATATTTTTTAACATGTATACGAGATCAATGTCACGTTTCAAAGTGAAAGGTGTGTAGGTCAATGCAAAGATGTGCTGGTATATGCGCATATCACTTCACTCGACAATGTAAAGCTGTGCTATAGGAAAACGCGAACATGTTCAGTGCCAGAGGATTAACTGTAATTTGCTACATGCCCCATCAAATAATTTTGTAACCTGTCTTGCTCTAAATTCAATCTCCCTTTTCTCCCTATTGTACCAAAGGAGAAAATTGCTACACACCCTATCATGTAATCAGTCCGTAAGCGGTCTTGTTTTAATTTAAATCTATCTTTTTCACCCCTGGCATGTTACAATCATCTACTGTATAGAAGTTTATAGCTAAATTGAATCACTTTAAGGCACCATGCAGAAACTCAAAAGAAGGCTTGGTCAGACCTAAAATAAAATTTAGCCAAAGGCACTACTACTTAAAAAATTTTCTATATTTACTATGAGAGATAATCAAGGAGAAGAATGAAACAGTTTTAGAATTGAACCTTCCATTTAAAATAACAGAAAAAGAGATAATTTCAAAGTCCTGAAAAGTTTCTGGACCATGGGCACCCAATGGGTTAAACCGATAAATTTGCAGATGATTAAAATTTCTGTGTATTTATTATATTTTAAAAAGCAACCGGTCTCAACCAATTATTACACAATTTATCTTCTTTTTTCTGTGGAATACTAATTCTATGTCTACTATAACTTTAAAACAAAGTTAGGCAACCCACACACACAAAACTCACCAAAAAACAAACAAACCCAGCAATACTTATAATTTTTCTAAGAAGAGTTGAGATGCTGACGTTTCAACAAAATCTGAGAGGTAGATGTGTACAACTCTTCGTCAATACTAGACTTACCTGTGTCCCAAACACACACACACACACACACTCATAGCCACATCACCTACCAGTTATTGGCCTTGTCCCCTGCCAACCGAGTGCAGTGGATCCTCGATTGTTGGCCGGCTCCGATTCCAATGACCTGTGAGGCAATAAAAGATGTTTTACAGAGAGCTCTTTAAGTAAGTGTGCATGTGTGCTGTAGAAGCTGAATAATAATGAATTTCATCCATATCGGACATATTCAAAGTAAACTCCAAAAATTAACAGGAATGTATAACACACAGTTAAATATTACACCATTAAAAACCTTACCATTCGTGAAATAAAAATGCTAGAGGTATAAGTAAAATAATGTCCAAAATATGTTTAAGACTGATAAAATATACCTTATTTCAGAATGCAGAGCATATTTTAAATGCAAAAGGGTTAAATTAAAAATTAAGTTAACAGACTTTTCATTTTTTCCATATTCATATCATTTTCTTTTGAAAATAAACAATGTTTAATAGATTTTCAGAGTAATTTTCATTTGTCTTTAGTTTCAATAAATGTGCGGTTTCAGGTGGAGATGTGAGTGAGTTTTGTAACGCACATTGTCGGAAAAAAGGTCATGTCGCTCAAGGGTCCCAAAACCAAATCCTATCACACAAGAGAAAAAATCCCTTGATTATTTCAAATCCTGCACTTCTACCCACTGAGCACCTTGCAAAAATAAAAGATTTTTATCCTTGACTTCATAACTCACCCTAAAATTTATTTTATGGAAATTCATAATACTTAAGGACAGGGACACACTAAGTCCTTGAACTAGAAAACCCCACCTGCCCATCCTTGGCATAGCAAACTGAGTTTGACTGTGTGTACTTCAGAGCAATGCTGGCCACTATCAAATCTCTCACTGCCTCCTGTGGAAACTGAACAAAAGAAATAAAATTGTGATGGATTCACCAATTGTTTTCAAGTATATAAGACATATTGTTTTTGCATGAACATATATGACTAGTTATTATGGATAGTATTATTAAATATATTATTGTAATTTTCTAATTTCTAAAACCAGAGCTATGATCAACCCCACTAGAAGTAATGATAATGATAATAACAGAGAAATAATAATGGTAGCACTTTTTCTCTCCAAGTTCTCCATCTTATGAAAAGTCCTATTCTGCGACAGGATCCCATGGATAACCAGGACTCTGTCACACTAAACTGTAACCCCAGTAGGAAAAAAAATATGGCCACCAGAGCTCTGCTTGAACCATGGACTTCCTGTGTCGGATGCCAATGTTCTACACCAGGGCTTAAACACCCCCACTGACTGAGCCGTTACCTGGTTTCTTTTTGTGACAATGTTCGTGAAGAGACTGCTATCGATGACGGCATCATTCCTCTTCTGCTCCATCTGAAGGCCAAAGAGGGTACGGGTCTCCATCTCAGGGGGATTGTAGTCCGCATCCATCTAGCAAGTGGCAAAGGATGAAAAATGATCCCACTATAATACATAGAGTTGACAGACAGCTAAACAGGAGTTCTAGAGCCCCTGATCAACAACCAGGAAAACTGAGGTTCGGTTCCAAGATGAGACATTTTGGTGGTGGAATTTGATAAATACTATTTCCAGATACATTGACACCAGAAAATTTAATATGGAAGCCACTAAAATGTTCTGAGAACCAATCAGGGTCCATGAAATGATCTTTTTTATGTAATAATATTTGCTTGATATAGCAGGAAAAACGTATAAAATAAAATCAATCCCGACTTTTAAAATATAGAAAAATCATTTCTAAATCTTGACAGAAAAACAGATAAGTATCACACGCCGTAAAAAATGTTTTAAAAATAACCCATCAAAATACAACCGATGTGAGTACGAAAAAAAAAACATGATGGCAAATGAAATAAAAATAGTAGACACTTTTTCTTTTTAATTTCGAGCACATGAAGGAGAACAAAAATTTATTATTATATTTCTTAAAAACTGGTTTCACTAAGTTGCTTTGTAAAAGAGTTCTCTGCGATGGCAAAATCTTAAATTCTATCTCGGTCTTTCAGAGACTGTCTTTTAGAGAATCATGCTGGGTAATGTGAAATTAAAAATATTAATTTATAATGAACTACATGTCTGACTGTTACTGCTCTAGAACTAGCATTAAAACTACAAGGGAGTAATCTATCTACAGTGATAGTGTAAATGAGGGACAACATACACACACAAAACCAACGCAAACAACATTCTTACATCCTTTCAAACAAATTTCCTTTGCAAGTGTCTTTTTTACATCCTCCAAAAAAAAAATAATTACAATGAGCTATCACTAAGCCATATACTTGGTTTTCTTGAATTCAATTTAAATGGACCTTCAAACTGTACCTGCAGCACACAATAAGCCCCATTTTTCTTCTTTTTCAAAATCTCTAGAGCCTCTGGCTCATAGCCCGGAGCAATTACTCCATCCGAGACCTCCCTGCCGATAATCGTAGCTGTTGAGACGTCACAAACATCCGACAGGGCGATGAAATCTCCGAATGAGGACATCCTATCTGCGCCTGGAATAAAGCGCAAGCAGAGAATATTTAGGATTTTGAGTTCATGTTATTTAAAGTGCTTTTTCTAAAAAAAACTAATGAATTTCATTTATCAAATATTTAGCTTTGAAACCACTTTGGCAATTTGATCTGATATGGTGATTTTGATTATTATTTCCTGAAAAGCTTTGTATACATAATGGTATTAATAACCAGAGTTCGGAGTTCTTTTTTTTTTTATATAGAAGCTTGTTCAGACTTTTATACCTTATCTATCAAAGCAAATAAAAAAAAAAAAAAAAAAAGAATATTCAACTTGATATAAATAATGATTCTCTTTGACAAGGAATAAGAATTTAAAGCAAAACTACCTCTTGCTCTCGCATAAGCGATGGCCAACGGTGAAAGGTCCTTTAGATCATTAACCATACAGAGCTTGGCTTGTTCCTCTGACAAGGGGACAGCAACAGCCGCACCTGAAAAGAGGAGGAAAGAATGCACAACAATCAGACCAAATCTACCATCAGAGTGTATGATTGCTGGTGAGACTGTTAGAAAAAGTTGGCAATAATATATATTACAGAAAATTAATGGCAGTGTCTACGCCAGGCATTATTCTACGGCTAATTAATTCATATTTTTATTTTATTGGGCAACCGTGGAATGATTAACTCACACATTTCCTTTAGGACGCAAAAACGAGGAGTTCCGCAGATCATGTGATTATGATTCAATTTCAAATATAATGAACACCATGTTCATTGACAAAACACACACTAAAAATATTTAGCCCCAGCTCAACAATTACCTGCGGGAGACACATGCTTGAAAGACGTAGCTGCTGGCAGTCCAAGGCCATTCTTTAACTCCTTCACGAGCTGCCATGCATTGAAAGCATCACACAGGTTGATAAAACCGGGGGAGCCATTGACGACTGCAAAGAAATATCAACATAACAAATGTAAAATTGTCACTAGCATGCTTTGTTAAAACCTTTAAATTTGATCAGATTTTTGCAAGTTATATATAAAAGTAAAAATCAAAGCTGTATATAATACACTTACTTAAGAAATATTTACTGAAAATGGTCTATCTAAAATAATTTGGTAACACACTAATTCTTGAAAATTGCAAGAACCTTCAGATTTATGATATCTTTATACATTGGCATTTTCATTCCTGAATTAGATTGTATAATATTATAAGAATGGTTGCTCAGTCTTGCGAATTGATGTCAGACACACCATGATACTGGTGTTCTTTCATACTGACGTGTAGACTCATCATAACAATCAATTCATCAATATCATTTCAACAATCATACAAGTAAATAAGTTTGTCCACAACCACAATAAGAAAAATGGCCATAAATCAGCAAAGTAGGATAAAATACAATAAATCTACTTTTATAAATATATATTCTCCAATGTCAAAAACTTTTGCTTTCATACAGCTAACCAAGAGCAACAGCAGATCAACTGTCCATGTGCCACTGTAACCTGGTGATTATAACCGATTTAGTTTTACCGACCTTGATATGAATGCAGCCAACACGTTTTACAAACTCATTACATACATGTACTACATGCTCTTTCTGTCATTATAAAATAATCTCATAAACAAAACAACAACAAAAAACAGACAAAAAGAGAATTCATTGAAAAATACCCAAAAGAAATGAAAGCTCAGTCTTGCGAATTATTTTCAAACACACCAAAGAGTGATGTTTTCATCCTGACGTGTAGACTCATCATCGCACTTCATCTCCTGGCTTCATAAAATAGTTCCCTATGTTCATCTGCTCCTGCCCCCTTTTTATATAATGTCAGGACAGGTGTCAGCTCTAGTCCAATTAAATCAATTGATCAATTAGAGCACTTAGTTATGATTTGTCAATTTCCACTGGCCAAGCTTTCAAATTTAGAAAGAAAAGTTGACAGACTGCATAGATTTGCATTTTTTACTTAAATGCATTGCATATCTTTTATAATCTACCTTTCGAGATGTTTATCTGTTTTCCAGTTGCTTAAAAGAAGAAAAAAAAACCCTACTTGTTCTGTATACTTTTATTTCAAAGCTAAGTAACAAAAAAAGAGAGACATAAATAAGTCTTTGCAAACATATTACAGAGCAGTCACACTCCTTCCTCAAGTCTATTGAGACTACGCTGGATTTGATGATACATATACAAAACATTTTTTTTTTAAACAAACAAAAAAAACAAAACACAACAGGATATAAAGAATGAAGATTTTGACGGAAATGTCATCTAAAATTTAACCCAAACCTATTAAAAACATGAAGACAGTATTGTCATGAGTCAATCATATGAATGCTCAGTCTTGCGAGATGATATCAAATACACTAAAAAGTGTTTCTTTTCATCCTGACGTGTAGACTCATCATAGCATTCCATTTCTCTAAGCACACAAAAAGTCATATGCATACTTCCACTACCATCAGCACTGAGCATTCAAGAATATGTGAGCAAATGCTCTATCTAATTATAGAAAGAAATAAGACACAAATTGCCCCTTAATGCACTCAGAAAATTCTAAGTTTCACATTCAGATAAAAAAATGGAGTGAGAGAACATAACATTATAGCAGTAGAAATGATTTTGAGCTAGGAGCCAATGTGGCCTAAATGCCATGGGAAAAAGCACAAAAAATTTAATTCAACTGGGTTATAAAAGTTCACATATTCCTAAAACATTTAACAAAAGATTAAGATTGCAACACATGTACAACTACTTAAAATATTTTTTATGCTCAGTTTTGCATGATGATATCAAATACACTAAAAAGTGTTGTTTTCATCCTGACGTGTAAATTCATCTTAGCATTCTATTTCTCTAAGCAAAAAAACTCATGGGCTTTGAAGATTTTTCTAAACACTGGTTGATTCCCTAAAATCAGAATCTTTTATTAATATGTGATGTTCTACCTTCCGCTTGAAAAAAAAACAACAAAGTAACATATTGGTCGAACATACAAAAAAAAAACATGTAGACGTTCATGTGTGACTGGAGTAAGAGCCAAAAGAAGTAAATTTGAGCTAAGAGCCAATCATCTCAACATAGCATAAGTAATCATAAAAAGATTAAGATTGTAATTTAAAAACAAGAGTGTTTTCCATCAGAATATCAGTCTACAAAATTTTTTTTTTTAATCCCACAACATTTAGTTCCTTTCGCCAGCCTTTCCCCAAGTCCCTAACACTTCTAATTAACTGACATCATCAGAGATGAGTAAAGAGTACATGAAGCCTAAGTTGTTTTGTTTTTTTAATGCTACAGGAAAAGAATGTCACATTTAGTTTTCTTAGTCAGAATAAAAAATAGTTTTGATCCAAGGAGTAATTACTCCAAAACCTGTATTATGCCTACACATCTTTGATTGTTGACACAAATGCTCAGTCTTGCGAATTGATTTCAAGATACACCAACATGAGGTGTCTTCAATCTGACGTGTAGACTCATCATTGCATTTTTGCCTTTAACTTTGAAAGGAGAACCAATTTCATCACTGATATCACTATGTGTTGCCACACCATAGATAATAACCAAAAAGCAGGTAAAATCACACAAAATGCTTTTGAGACCCAAAACCCCATTCTGATTATGTAGTCATATTGTGGCAATTCATTTCAGGTGGTGCCTACTTTTAAATTTCACACCATCTGAACCAGTCTTTTTTATTTTTATTTAAAAAAAAACTTGAAATAGCAAAATAGAAGTTCCACCTATTATAACCGGTCTGACATGTTTTGTAACAAGACATCCATGATACGTACAATGCTGCAGCAGGATGCATCATCCTTCATTGGAATAGCTGAACAAGAGCAAATCATGGCATTATTTACCACTATAATTTTCGCCCCACCCCTCTACCTGTTTAAGAGATAGGAATTACTACTCAATTAGGTTGCAGCACTTATTTAACTATCAGACATGTTTGGGTCTCTCTTTAATCTGAATAACTTATTCATATGCACTGAACAAATCTTCATATTTTGAGAGTAAAAACGGGACCACTGAATCCTTCAGGACGAATTATCAAGGCCAAGCCTCTAGCTACTAGCAAACAAACAGAAGAAATGGTAGCAGGTTGTTTTTCTAAATTCCTGGGTATGTAGTGATAAAATTTTTAAGAATTTCAAGAGAGAAACTCAATTTAAGGAGTCCATAAAATAACAAAAACTAAGTTTAAGAATCAATAAACTCTGACCTTCCCCACTTCGCCTAAGCATACAGAAACGGAAACGTGTGGCAAATTGTGAAACATTCTCATTGAACAAAGGTGATAGGTTTAAAAGACAAAAACTCAACTCACCAGTGAGAGGCAGTTTAGACTCCGTGGTGTAGAGCTGAGCAGGTTTCTGGTGAGGATTCATACCATAGCGGAGAGTCAACTGTGACTGGCCACCGCTGTACTGACGTCGGAAGTAGTTGGAAATGGCTCCATCGTATTCTGCTGTGTGGTTGAATGCCTAGAAACAATTCATTTAGCCAGGATTTAGAACAGTTACTTATATCCACATTCAGGCAGAAAACTAGTTCATCTCTCTCTCCCCCCCCCCCCTTTAAATAAATAAAATTGAGCCAGAAAACGAGAAATGCAGGTGAAAAAGCAATAGAAAGATCTCATATCTTAAAAGAAAAATGAATGCAGATGAGGGGCAACCACATTTTTTTTTTAAATCATAGCAGTGTGAATATTGTTTTTTTTTTTTTATCACATTCCAACTTAACCCACAGTCTCCACAGAGAATAGTTTTAAAACTTAAACAAAGAAGGTTTTTCTACCTTTACTGCTAGACTTTTCCTGGTGTCAAGACTTGTGTCTTTGTCAGCAGATGTCTGAAGTTCTTGAACAATTCTATTGAGAAGACATCAAAGAGCAACATCTTAATCTTTTTAAACAAATTTCTAAGAGATAAAATAAGAAGAAATATTAAAATACATAGTTTTTAATAACTAATCAAATGAAAAAATAACATTTATCAAAGCAGTCAAAATAATGTTTGGTCGGAGAACGCAAAGCAGTCTCATAGATTTCAACAAAGATCCTTGCCTCGACAACAAATTAGAAAATTATTTCTAGATCTATTTGAGATAAAAAATTGTTCTGCTAAGATTTCAATTACAAACCTGCTGTAATCTTGTGGATCACACACCACTGTCACCCTGGCATGATTCTTGGCCGCAGCACGCAACAAAGTTACCCCACCTTACGCAAGACAAAATAAAAATTCTTTAAATGACAAAGAGGACAAAAAAGTTGATAAAAATAAGTAAGCCTAAGCCTACCATCTCTAAAGCTAGAGAGCACAATATAGCCATTACTGTGCCCTGTAAATTAAACTCTAAATTCCAAAGCTAGAGCAAAGCTTGAACACTTTATAATTTTCTCCTAACAACTTTTATATCTAAAATAAAACACAATTGGCGCTTTAAAGACCAGTCTGGGTCTGGCAAAGGTGACTGGGTGTGATATATGGCGCTACATTATTGCTAAAAATACAATCGTCAAATTCATATTGTGTCCCACAGGTTTCCTAGAGATGGGCGGAAAAAGAGTGGCGACATCAAAGATCTAGACCTTGGACCTCCAGCTTCTCAGTGCCGAGCAATGGAGACTGAGATATCTTTACATCCCTACTAGGCCAACACTAATAATATTTAAATTTAATAAGATCTACATCCCACGAATTTCTATAAAAATATCAGATGTGGCAACGCATACAATCCCTTTCATGGATTCAAAATCGGCCCTTCAATCTTTCCAATTTCTTTTAGAAATTAAAAAAATGTATTTGAAATTAATCCCATTACACATGTGTTTCAGTGGATCACAAGCCACCTGAGAACGCAACACATTCCCCTTTCGTGGTCCTAGGTGAAAGAGCGGAAGCTCAGAGGCCAGTGGATTAAAAACAACAACAATATTCCAACAAGTTTACAAAGTTTTTTATGATGAAAAAAGTGAAGCTAACTGAGTGGATATTTTTTTTTTTAATTTGCTTTCAATAACCAAAAAAGAAGTCAGGAACAAAATTGAGCTTAAATTTGATCAGGTACAGCTCAAGAGTAAAATAAGGTTAAAAGAAACTTCTTTTGAAACACTACTCATTTTGTCCCTTTTAGTGTTTGAAAAAGGCTCACCAATGTCGATTTGTTCTACAGCATCTTCAACTTTCACATCTGGATCAGCCACTGTCTTCACAAAAGGGTATAAATTGCACACCACAATTCTGCATAGAAGCACACAAGAATGGATAAAATAGTGATTCAATTTTTTTTAAAAGCCATCATCATCTACATGGAAAAAGGGACATGCAAGGAAAATACAAATGCTTCTCACAGGGTGAGTAATTCAAATTTGGCAACACAGTTTTGAAGAGTGCTTGACATATTGTCTCTCAACGGTTCGTTAGTAATTCCTTTAAAATATGATTAAAAAAAATTTTTTTTAAGCTGAAACTTACCTAATCATCTCATAATTCTGTTTTTTTAAATCAGCTTGATCCGATTCCTGCAATCGTGCAAGGATTCCTAATGAAGAGATAAAGTAGGTCAATATATAACCATGTCACTTTTAACTTCTAATTTGAATAGTTTAAAGGTTAGCTTGCAAACGTTTTTTATTATTTTTTATTAAATAAACCAGAGTTTTTTCAATTTCGAAAAATCTTATAGTTATAACTTTGAAGCATTATAGCATTTGGTATGCTTTGATTTAGAAGGGAACTTAAAACAATAAAATAAACATCACACTTTTACACGATCCTATTGAGATTGTTGAAAAGTGTTTAGAAAATTAAAGATCTGAAAGAGCAAACCTCCATGCACAGCTGGGTGTAAAGTCTTCACTCTTCCCCCAAGCATCTCAGGGGCACCAGTTAGGTCAGAAACATCACTGAGGAGTGGGGAGAAAAACACACAGCCTTTAATAAGTAATTCTTAGACATGTAGAGGGGTGTTGGTCTGTCCCAAGCCTTTCTACAATCATGGTCAGAGTTACTGAGTTAGAGACGATGAAGTGTTGGTATGATAGTTTGTTACGGTCAGCAACATTACTAAGCGTAAATAGAAAGGGGATGATACAAAAAGAATAGAAAATGGATAGACTATAAAAATAAATTAAGATAGCGAATATGAAAGGTATAAAAGCTCTCAAGTAAAAACAAAGGTTGAGTAATGACATCAGTAATTGGCAAGGGGCTACCTGGTAAAGGAAAGAGAAGGACAGAAGATTAGAAAATTTACTTCCAGATCAAGTAAAACAAACACAGTTGTCTTGTATATATTTTGATGACTTTTTTTTGTTGAAGTAACTAAATGAGTATCATTCTGTAAGTGGTGGAACAAAGAAGTACTTGATAATTTTGTGGTTTCACAAAAAGATACAAATCGCTCTTAAGCAACAAAATTCAAAATATTTTAATCACTCGACAAAAAAGCAAAACTATAAATAAAAGCATCTTGTTATGTGTTTATAAACATTTGTGTATATAACATGATTCAACTAGATACTGTGAAGTCTTCATAGCCTAAATGAGAAAAAAAAAGTATATGCTAAATCAAAACAAAACAACAGCGCTTTCTAAATAAAAACTTAACAATAGAAAATGATCAGAAAAGAGTTTTAAAAAAAAACCACAGCACTACAGTAATAGTTACCTGACAGGAATGTTAGCATCCCGAATAGCTTTAGCCGTGCCGCCAGAGGCCACAAGCTTAAAGCCCTGAGTAGACAGATGTTGAGCAAACTCTACAAGGCCTGTTTTGTCAGAGACACTCAATAGCGCTGGAGGAAAACAGAAAAGACAGGTGAGAAAATGCTCAAACAGAACATCCAGTGAATGTGTAATAAGTTTACACGAGAAAAATTGAAGAAAAATAAATAGTGAACTTATTCCTCTCATTTCAGAGATGAGACAAATCTTGCTAGTATAATAAAGAGAACTTAGTTAAATCACTACATAACTATTCTGTCTTTACATAAAGAGTTCCTTTTTTTGCTAAGTGAGATGGGGTACAACAAAAGTGATCCCCGATTCACTGCCACACACATTCTCTCTCACTCTCGCACTTTGTGATCCCCAGTTTTTGCCAAAATAATTGGGTGCACTTTTTGCCTCACTACCTTCTCCTCAGCTTCTACACTTTTTTATTTGAGTAAATATGTACATATGTGCCTAAGGTTTTACTTTCACAGGGGCAAGCCAAAGTAAGCACCCTCAACCGAACATGAAAGTAAGTGCTGCAAGCGGAGATGTATTTATGTTTGCAGAGCTTGCCGAAAATCCAAATGCTTCTTGTGCTCAGAATCATAGAACGCCTGCAATCCCATGAGGAATTCCTGTACTGGTCGAGAGGGAAGTGGGAGACCACCTCAAATTCATTTTGTTGTTTAGGTTACTAGTTAAAGTGGTAAATGTTAAAAAAGAAAGTTCTAGATCTAGGTACTCCTAAACATCAGATTACCTTATATATCAAACATTGCCGCCACGTAAAATGAACCAGAACCAAAGGGAGTAAGGAGTACCAAGACTTAGACCTACAGTCCACATGCAAGGTTACTGGGAAATTCATCTGTGTACCTACATACACGGTAAAAGAAATTAATATAAGTAATAAGTAAGAGAGAGAGAGGGGAGGGCTACAGACATAGAATTAGACACAGAGAGACAGAGAGAACGATGATTTTTTTCTTTCTTGGGGGGTGGGGGTTCCATGGCTAAAATCTGACATATTTGCACAGGCACTGCATGGATATCATAATTCCTGTAATAGCCCGTCAAACAGACTCCGATCGCAGTAGGGAAGGAAACCTGACAAATACATATTTGATCAATCATGGGTTTGGAACCATAGATCTCCCGATTGAAAGCCCCCCCACCCCAACCCCCTTTAAAGAGAAAGATAGAGGGAGGGTCAAATTAAATTATATGAAATTTTGAAAAGTAGTAGTAGAGAGAGAGAGAGAGAGAGAGAGAGAGAGAGAGAGAGAGAGAGAGAGAGACAGACAGACAGACTAGCTTTTATACAAACATGATTTGGTGAACATAGCCAAGACTTAGATCTAGATCTAGATCGAGAATTGTGGCACTCCTTGAGTTTTGTGGTCCCTAGCCTGTGGGCGATCAAACGGGTGGGCGGCCAGAATTCGATTATTAAAATTGAATAAAATACCATTACCAGCCAGCTGCACTCCCTGTCTTCTTGTTATTTTTTTTTTTATTAAAATTGATTAAAATAGATCTATCTGCCAGCTGTACTTTCTATCTTTTTGTTATTTTTGGCATGTTTTGTTTGATTCAAAAAGACTGGACGTGATTTGATTGTATTCAATTGTTTATTTGAACACTGGTAGAATGCGGGCAGGGAAGGGGGTCATCATCATCATCATCATCGGTATTTTGATTAACGTGCAGGTACTGGGGCAACATCCACATCAGTGGAACCCCTTCCAGGTAGCTGGCTTGCTGCACGCATGGCTGATCTCACACCAGATCTCCAGGTGTTTCTGTCATGAGGGTCAGTTGTTGAGAGTTTCCAGTCTTTTCGATCCCTCTCTGTCACCTGCTTCCATGTCATTCTGGGTCTCCCTTTTCCACGACTTCCTGTTACCTGCATGTCCAATGCTGTCTTGATAGCTCCGCTTGACCGTTCCACGTGGCCATACCACCGGAGTCTTCTCTCCTTCAGAATGAGGTTCAGGTCCTCAAGGCCAAGAAGCGTCAATAGCTCATTTGACCTAGTGGTGGCCACATCTTCTGGCTTCTCATTGCAGATCTGTCTTATCAGAAGTGCTGTACACATGACCCCGCGTCTTGTATGAGAGGTGGCGAGACAAAAGAACTGGTAGTAGTTCTTTAAACTTCTTCCAAGCTGTCTTCACACGTGTTGTGGTTGCAAGGTCACAGCCACCAGCTGCCGAGAGCATATCTCCCAGGTAGCAGAAAGAAGCTACGACATCCAGCTTGTCGGATCCCACCTGGACTTCACTCTGTGGTCTGCCATCGATTGGTCTCGCAGTTCCCTGGCATCGACTGCACTTGAAATCTGAGTCCTTCGTCAGGCGTTTCAGCCCGCTGCATTTCTTGTGTACCCACTTCTTGCAGCCTTTGCAGAAAATGCTGTTGCTACCTACACCAGTGCAGCAGACAGCACAGGGGAACTCGCCTGAGTTCTGGAGAAGATCCAGGTTATTACCGCAGATCATGATCTTGGTCTTCCTTGCATTCACTCTCAGACCCTTTTCCTCCATACCTTCCTTCCACGTCAACAGCCTACTGACACATTCCTCAAGTGACTCCGCTATGATGACTAGGTCGTCAGCATAAAGGTCCTCCCAGGGGACACCAGATCGGAATTCACGAGAAAGGGCTTCAAGAACGACGATAAACAGCAGTGGACTGAGTACAGAACCTTGGTGGACTCCAACTTTCACCTCGAACTCTTCACTGTAACCGTCACCTACCCGGGGTGGGGACAACATACACAAGCACATAAGAATTAGGCCAAATTGATCTGAGCAATTGAAACTTTAGATCTCTATCTCTGTTCCTCACACTCACTTGCTCTGTCTGTCTGTCAATATGTCTCTCTTTATCTCTCTCCCTCCCTCTCTCTTCACAGTTTAACTGAATCCCATGTAATCGAATCCTACCCATCTACCCCTCGAATCCCGCCCACCAAGCCATTTGATCGCCCACAGGTTAGGGACCACAAAACTCAAGGAGTGCCCTGAAAGTCACACGTATCCTGTGCGGGCGAAGTAGACATTACCGTTTGTCTAGGTCTAGATCAACATTCTCTAGTTCTAAGTGCCCAGTATCCTTGTATGTAGACAGTGGGTATAACTCTAGGAAACAAGGTTATTGTGTACAAAGACACTCCTGAAATAATGTAGTCTAGAATCTAAATTCAGAAAATGCCCACACAAAGCAACCAATGTCAAGAAGTTAAGACATAAGATCTATATGCAAAACATACAAAAGTACGGCCAGATTAGATCTAGAGTCTATGTCTAGATAATAGAATCTACATCTAGATATATCTAGATTCTAGCTAGATATAGATCTAGATCTAGCTCTAAATCTTGAAATTAAAGTACTTAGAATTACCAAGTTCTCCTGCCATCGTAGATCTAGATTCCAAGTGTATTCCAAAGATTGCACGAGGTTTAGATCTAGATCTAGATCTAGACTATATTTTAGGCGAATTGATCTAGATCTAATTATTTTTGTGAAAGTGATCCCGGGAATTTCTGGAAATAAAAGGAGAATTAATTAAGAAAACAATAAGCTTAATCATCAAACATGCGCTCCCCAAAGCCTCCCTTTTCATCGATCACATTTTATATTGAAAGTAAAAGTGCAAAAGTAATGACAATCCGGTTCTTTTGGGCCCAGTATGTACATTTTCTAGACATGGTAATCAATATTTGTTCTAGATGTATAGTTGTCGCGGGGGGGGAATTATTAAGATAATAATTATTGTTATGAAGTGATTTTTCTTGAAAAATGTTTTTCTTTTATTGAAAAATCTGAAAATACAGTTTGAAACTAATAAATCGAACTACAAGTTTTAGCTTAAATTAATAGACTACCGGTATTGATATCGCCCGTCTCCTCCCACGTGCATCTGGCCATCCGCCAACCGGTGTAGCACGCTATATTGACTCATCCACGAGCACAACTCAGAGTCAATCTGGCGGCCGCCAGAAACACTCTGCGCAAAAACGACTAGTTTTTGTGTCTTTTTTTTTTTTTAATTGATTATTGATTTGGGGGGGGGGTAGGGTAACATTATCGAATCCCAGGGCGTAGACTGGGCAGCAGGGCAATAGCAAAAGGCAATTCCAATGAATACCGCACATCGTACGTTAACTTTGAGTAGCCTAGTCAATACCTATAATTGGATCTTGATCTGGTCCAGTGCTCTAACTTGAAAACCTTTTACAATAAAAGGACAAAAATTATACTTGACGTCAGTTTCTCCGAGCGAAACATCTTCAGGTGCATCAGATACAGAGGAAATGAACTAAGGAATATTCATGTGTTACAAGAATTTGAAGAATATGATCAGAATGAAACAAGCGATTTGGTTTTTAACAAAAGTAAAAGCCCAACTTGAAATTTGTGGTACTCACCTTTTTACTCCTAAGAGTTAATATTTTTAGGGGAAGGGATTTTTTAAAATCTATTTTGTATGAAATAGAAACAATTTTTTTGCTTGATGGAGTCATACTGTCCGTTTGTTGTTGGTTTTTTTTTTTTTATTTGTTTGTTAATGTTTATTATTTTTTGTACTTTTCTAACATCAATACTGCATAAGTCACTTCATTGTGTATTCCACAATTGCTATTTATTCTCAGACTATTTTATTTGTTTGTGTGTTGTTTTTTATGCCTTCTTTTTTCTAATAATTAAGAAAGTTGCCACTTAGATAATTTGAATTTGTTTATTGCTTTTATTTTCAATGGCATGTAAAGAAAACTTTGTAAGAATTCAAATTTTTATGATCGTATGTAATTGTCTAATGCCTAAGTGTTGTTTTTTCTCTTAGTTTATTTTAAATTTGGTGGAGTTTGAAAACAGATTGTTTTTTTTTTTATTGCATTCTTGATTGAACAAACACAATTTATATAATTTCTGTTTGTATTTTTTTGTGGATATTTTTTAAAATTGAAATAAAATAAAATATTGATGCAAATGATTTAAAAAGTATATTTAATTGTTGCCCATCCATTTCCTGTTCAAAAGTAATGATTAAAAAAAAACAACTTTAGACCATTTTGTTTATGGCTTACCATGTTTACTACCATTTCATACCCTTTTCTGAAAAGATTGAATTGACATTAATTTTTATTGCACACTTTGTCGCTTAAATTTTTTTTTATTGATGTACAGAAATAATTGTTTGAATTCGATGTATTTATTGTTAGGCCAAATGTTAATTCAATTTTGTTTGTTTTTTTTTATAACCCGGTAGTATTCTGTTAATATCATTATTTTATTTTTATATTTTCTCGAATAGTATACAATAATGTGAGGAGATGTAAAGAACTGTGGAACAGGAACACATAAAATTGAAAGTTTCAAACTTTTATTATTTAACACCATAAAAAAACAACCTAGCTGCATTAACGAGACCAACTGAAAAGAAAAGAACTATCGAGTAAACAAGAATTATTAAATTGTACATCACAATATAAATCCATCCAAGAAAGATGATTTCTTTAGTTCTGTCTCAAATTTTTTTTCATTAAGACATTTCAAATAGGAAGTCAAACTCTAAACAAGCAATTACCATCGCCTATTATGGAATCGGTTTGCTCTTATTCGGATTGTCCGAGATAGAATTTGAAATGGCGATCTGGCATGTCTTTCGGCGCCGGCAACTGAAGAAGGGCACATTGCAGCTTTCTGCGCGCCTAATTAGTAGGGTGGAAAACTGTTGCAACACTGTCAGGAGACAGGAGGTTCATGTCCACAAATTGTCACATCAGTTGCGGGTTGTTGAGGGAATGGTTCACCAAGAACTATGGTTGGACTTGTTATTTCAAGTGGAGCTGTTGCTTTTCGCTTCAGGTAGGCTTTCAAATTTGCCCCACTGACTTGATTTTTTAACACCACTCCATTGTTTGCCAGCTCATACTTTTTATTTTGCAACTGTCTTACAATTTCATAGGGGCCAAGCCATGAACCTGCAGATTTCCCGCCCTTGCAGTTTGCTCTGCGCTTTATGTTTATAATAATAATCCAGAACGCTATCACCATCATTCAATTTGGATCCTTCTCTCTTTTTGTCATTATAATTATAGTCTTTTTTGTCTATCCTGAACGGTTTGAATGTTTTTTGTTTTTCACCCCTAATATTTTCCATTTGTTGGAAACGTTGCCTAATAGTCGTACTGTAAGCTGATACATCAAGCGGGTTTTTGTCACTTTTAAAGTTTTCATCCTCCTCCTGTTGGCCAGCGAGGTGTTCTGATTCAGTCTGAGTTTTGTCAGGACCCTGCTGTTGTGATGAAGTGCATTCAGTCTCAGTCTTTCTTTCGTCTGTTTGAATGTTTCGTCAAGCCACGGCTGTTCTGAGTCTGCCTCTTCAGTTTTATCAATTTTATTGGTAGTTTGGGCTCTCTACCATAAAAAACATCGAAAGTATTTTGTGGAAGCGTACTTGCTTGCTTGTAGTGCAATAAGAATACTTGGGGGCGCTTTTGGCCAGTCCTCTACTAAACGTCTATATCAGCATGTCTTCAATATTCTGTTGGTTCGCACAACCAACCCATTAACTTGCAGGTGATAAGGACTCGTCCTTTCCTGTTTGACACCTGTCAATCTGTTGATTTCTGCGAAACTGTTTACAAACTCGTGACCTCTGTCGTTAATCTGGATATCGAAGCATCCATGGCAACAAATGCAGATTTACAAAGAATTTGCAACGTCTTCCTTAGTCTTTCGGTGCAATGGTTCTGTCTCAACTCATTTACTGAAATAATTTACAGCAACCACCATGCAAGTGTATCCATTCCATCTTTAGATGTTGGCAATGAGCAAATATAGATTCTAATTTGGAACCATGGTTTGGTGGTATTTCGATCGGATTAAGCTTTACAAATCCTTTTTGAAATTGTGGCGCTCTTCATTGGCAGCGATCACAGGTTCTAATGTATCCTCTAACATATTTGCATCCATGCCCACCATTCCCTTGAATTTATCTTTGCCTCTCTTTTTTTCAAAACCGAAATGTCCACCTAAAGCTTTTGATTCTATACTGTCACCAAAACCTACATGGGCGACTAAAACAATCTCCTCTCATTCCTTCTCGTCTCTGATGACTCTTAGATATGACTCTGGGTGAGATATTAAAAAAAAAAAAATAAATAAACTGACGGTTTGGTGAAGTCAAAAGCAACATATTCAATCACATACATATATTTATAAAATAAAAGGCTTCGTTTTTTATAAGCGCTAGCGTCCAAACTGCTGATTCATATTCACGTGACTTAAATATGTACTTAGCACACACAAAAGGAGAAACTTTGCAACAGTTTTTCATAAAAACTAAGACACAGAGAAAGTGTCAAGCACATTGGCGGAGCTCTTACATTGTCTGGTCCGAAAACTTATACATTTCAAAGGGTTGACATCCCAAGATACCAAACGTTAAAAAAAAACTACAAAAGCATTCAAAATAAAAGGATGAGGAACGTGACAAAGAGTGGGCGATCTGAAAGGAAATGATATAGTTTAAACATTTGGAAAGAGTGAAAGACTTTTACTAAATGGATTACTTTTCTGTCCAAAATGTTCATTGGTCTGTAATGGCCTGTTTTTTTTTTAAATATCGAGAATTGAATTTTGTTACCCTTGGGTATTGTGGGCTCTCTACTACTAATAAAATATAGATACAGCCAAATAGATACAAATCCAAATTATTCATCTGTATATAATAATGTTGTACAGTGCATGTATATGAGACTGACAATGACTCCACCAGTAGAAGTTGTAAACATGATGATAAATCATTAAAAGGTTTGTTTATATTTTTGCTATGCAATGAATAAAGTAGCTTTACAAGTGGAAAGGCATTTATGAATAAAAAAAATTCATGGTACCTTAATTTGATTTAATGAAAAGTGTAAAATAGTATAATTTCCGGTAAAAAGCTAATTAAAGGATGATATATTGCATTTTTAATAAGTATCAATTAGGTAACTCCATACATAAGAGGAACAGCCTCGTAGTATTAGAACAAACTAGTATAGGATCTATCATGTCTTGTCGTCTTTCTGAGCTTTTGCATTCTGTCAAATGTCAACGCCGCCTGTTGCCATATAGGACTCTCCAAGGGGGAGAACCTAAAGCCCACAGAGTTATCTCCCTCGCTCCAGAAGTGATGTGTTGTTTAAAAGTAGCGGGTAAGGACTCTCCAAGGGGGAGAACCTAAAGCCCACAGAGTTATCTCCCTCGCTCCAGAAGTGATGTGTTGTTTAAGAGTAGCAGTCATTTCAGGTGGCCGGTTAGCTCAGTTGGTTAGAGCGTCGTGCTAATAACGCGAATGTCGTGGGTTCGATCCCCATATTGGCCAACTACATTTTTTACACGTTTCAAGCACAATTTACTTCCTTATTGTTATTACAGATTTACAAAGTTTCTGTTTCATTCGGGCCCGTAAATCTAGCAGTACAAACATGTTTTTTTTTGCCTGTGAACTTTTTTTGTTTGGTCCGCTAACTACCTATGTAGCAATGAAGAGAAATAATGTTAGAATAGTTTTAAAATAGTGTTTAAAATAACAAAGGTAAATTATTAAAGCACTCCCTCCCTTTTTTCTTTTTCCTAAAATACTTTTTCGCATTCCGAGATACCCTTTACTTCTTCGTTTGTTCTCTTTTCTTCAAATTACACTCACTAAGCTCTTCTTATATACTGGTACTTGTTACAAGTAAAGCATGCTGCTAGATCTAGTCTTTTCTGCGGGTCTCGAGAAATGAGAATCCACCCGGAATGCGCACCCATAATAAATCATGTAGCACGTACACGGATTTGGGCGCAGTCATTTCTGTCGGTAAATGTTAAATTTCCACCCGTGAACATGCGCTATAGCCAATTATATTATGTGGACCCTATATGTAATAATAATAATAATAAATTACATTTATTTAGCGCTTTCCATTTTCAGAATATTTTTAAAAATCTCAAAGCGCTTTACAGTGGATACACTAAATACGCATACATCATATCAATCAGCATGCAATTAAAAATTAAATATTAAAAGTTAAATCTTAACCAAACAATATACATAAGAAGAAATGTAGACGTAAATAGTATGCAGCATATACTCATTATCAGAAAGAGATATAAAATTCAACACTGTAAAGCTGTGTAATAGTATGCAACCATAAGTGAACAAAAATTAATGAATTAAAATTAAAACCTTATCTCATCTCAAAAAACAACAACAACAACAAAAAACAAAAAAACAAAAAAGACTATCACGAGAGTCATACGTAAACAAAAGCGCTACCACTTAAAACCGATACAAATTATGCATAGACAGTTAAAAGATTATCTAGGGCCTATAGATAGAGGTATTGGGCGCAGTCATTTCTGTCGGTAAATGTTAAATTTCCACCCGTGAACATGCGCTATAGGCCTAATTATTAGCTTATTTATGCGTCTTTAAAAATATTTATTATTTTCGTTCCTGTCTCACAATTTGTTGGAATCACGTGGTTCATACTAAGGAATTTCAAGGAATGACTGTAAAATTATGACAAATGTGAGTTACCTTCAATTTATTACAACAATATCAACAACAAAACGACGACCACCACCTACTACTACTACTACTACTACTACTACTACTACTACTACTACTACTACTACTACTACTACTACTACTACTACTACTACTACTACTACTACTACTACTACTACTACTACTACTACTACTACTACTACTACTACTACTACTACTACTACTACTACTACTACTACTACTAATTCTCTTTTCTCTTCCCTTAGTCTTTTTTTCCTTTGTATCTTTCGCTTTACATACACTAATTAGCTTTTATACCACTCTTATACAAACCTCACCTGTCTTCTCTTTTTATCTGTTTGCCATCTCAATTAATTTCGTCTTATTTCTCTAGGTCTCTGTCAAAGGTTTTGGCAATATCAAATTTTGAGCGAAACAGTTGAGGACAAAAGCGAACTTTTTTTTCTCTCTCCATTAAAAAAAAAAAACTCTTTTAGTGCCTACGCAGGCTAAAATCACAAATGAATCGATAAGCTGACTTGATACAGTCGAACTGATAGACTAAGCTTACACTACAGTTTCACACTCACTACAAACACTACAGTCGATAAAAGATGGCGGGGTGAAGTAAACAATCCTGAAGCAACATAAGAAAAAGCGCTGCAATAATAATGATGAACTACCAGCAAGGCCGTGCCTTCTCCTCGCCTAAACCTTTGTTTTTCAACCAATCTGCCTGGTTTTCAGGCAGTTGTGATACCGAGTCTTCTAAAAAATGGGGTAAAGACTATCAAGACATAAATCTAGACTACCCCCACCCCCTCCAAATCCAGAATCTTAGATCTAGATAGATCTAATCTACAACTGTAGGGCTAGATCTACATCGGAGGTGGCCTTCTCCCCACAATATATAAATTGACCGTAGCTCCATTTGACACAATCGGAACCTTGTAAAACGAAGTCTGATAAATCAATTTTCCCATGTAAAGAATGGATTTTGGATCTATAGGCCTACCTAAATTGTTTTTTCTTTGACTCTGTCGTTTTGGATGTATGTTATAAATTGTTTTTTTCTTTGACTCGGTTAAAATCTGACTCATGATTCCTTCTTTCTGGTTAGATTCTCTTGTAAAATGTGAAGCTTGCAAAAATACAATAGATATCTGTCAAGTAATGCTTGTTGCTGCCAAAGATACCTACTATAAAAAGAAATTTAAAAAAAGAAACTCCTACAAATGCAAATTTTTCAGATCTATATCCTATCTACTTAATAGACCTATTAGGTTTTAAACCCTTTTAAAACTTTATGGCCAATCAGCCCATTGGATATGATTTTAAACCACTTTTGGGATGATATTTGGGCCATAAAATCTGTTGAACTTACACGGGTTAGAACAAACCTAGGGCTGAAGTACAAAATCCCTGAAGCTTGTCTCCTACAAAAAATCTAGGCCCATTCTGTATGAGTGCATTTAATAAATAATAATAGTAAACTTTATTTCTCTATCGCTCGACCCCAATCAGACTTAGGCTCAGATCGCTTTAACCCCAAGACTGATCAAAGATCAGCCCTCATCCCAGTTAAAGAATTTTCTTATATGTGACTTCTTAGCAAACCCAATCCATTACCAGTAAATTACACTTAACACTCCTTGCATCGTGATTGTCTATATACAGTCAAACCTGTCTAAGACGACCACTGAAGATCCTGGGTCAAAGTGGTCGTCTTGGACAGGTCAAAACTTTCCGTTCTGAGTTCCCAACCACAAAAATATGTTGTTGGTCGCAGGCTTAGACTGCCGTACGGCCCATTAAAAAGAAGAGGAAGAAGAAGAAAGAAGAAGAAGAAGAAGAAGAAGAAGAAGAAGAAGAAGAAGAAGAAGAAGAAGAAGAAGAAGAAGAAGAAGAAGAAGAAGAAGAAGAAGAAGAAGAAGAAGAAGAAGAAGAAGAAGAAGAAGAAGAAGAAGAAGAAGAAGAAGAAGAAGAAGAAGAAGAAGAAGAAGAAGAAGAAGAAGAAGAAGAAGAAGAAGAAGAAGAAGGAGAAGGAGGAGGAGAAGGAGAAGAAGAAGAAGACGACGAGAAGAAGGAGGAGGAGGAGAAGACGACGTCGACGACGAAGAAGAAGAAGAAGGAGGAGGAGGAGGAGAAGACGACGTCGACGACGAAGAAGAAGAAGGAGGAGGAGGAGAAGACGACGTCGACGACGAAGAAGAAGAAGAAGACAAATTTTCCATAATCCGACTTTTATGTAAAACTGAGTGGAAGTTTGATGACCATAAAAGGAAGCAACGACCATTTATGGAACCTCCACTCATGGTCTTTTGAAGTTACAATCCGCCGTTCACCGAGGCCTTCTTGTCTGACACCTGTCTAGACACGCAATCTTCCTAGTAACATCGACGCACTGGCTCGTGGTGGTCAGTGAAGCATGTCAAACAAACATACCGAATGTTAAGTCATCTTTTGTTTGCCGCACCTTTCATGGTCAAGACTGGTAAATGATGTTATGGGGTGGTCGCTTTAACAGGTTAAAGACCATTTTGGTAGAGAAAATAGGTGGTCGCGGTCGCGTTGGAGAGGTGGTCGTTTTATGGGGTGTATTTATATAGTAAAAAATCAAGGGGGTGGTGGATAGCTGGTCGCTTGACCAGGTGGTCGTCTTAGACAGGTGGTCGCTTGAGCAGGTTTGACTGTATTGTATGGTTTGTTTCTATCGCTCGACCCCAATCAGACTTAGGCTCACCTTCATCCCAGTTAAAGAATTTTCTTATATGTGACTTCTTAGCAAACCCAATCCATTACCAGTAAATTACACTTAACACTCCTTGTTTTCGTGATTGACCTGTCCCCATCAACCCTTTCCCAGATTTATGAGTTGAAACGTTGTCTAAAATATGATTTAAACATAAAAAAATATGTAAGGCAGTAGAGGGTACTGCCTTACATATTCTGCATGCATCTCTTCTGACAACTTGACTAAATGAAATAATAATGATTTGATAACATCAACAGTACAAAATGGTGGCAAATTGGAAGACCCAAGTATTGCACAGTTTATCTTCAGTGATGACTGGGATCATGAGGATACAAAAGGGTAATTTCACATGTTTTCAAAAGACCTAATTATTTATTATTTAGATTGCAAAAATAAGACATGATTTATTAAAACTATATTATACACGAAATAAAAGTTTATATTAGTGTTAATTTCAAGACCTACTGTAAAGTCTTTTGGTTTGCCCGGTGGCTTACAGGAGCCCAGCGATTAAAGCGTTGGGTTTGTCAGGTGGTTATAATTTGTCCTTCTCTCACTCTCTCAATCTTCTCACAAAATAAACACAGATCCAGTGTCACAAATTAATGAAGTGTTCATTTATGTGATGGTCAGATCAATAGAGCTTGTGTGTCACACGACATGTCCCCAAGACACACTTACAGAAGAAATTGGGTTAGTAGAAGTTTGCTATAGAAAGAAAACAAAGGGGAAAACTTTCATAATTGCAGTTTTTAAAACAGTGTATGCAGTTGTCTACATTTTAATTTTAACGCTTTTTTGGTTCAAGTATGCCCACTTCTGTAATTTGAATCCTCTTAATTCAAAGTTTAGGTCCATTCCTAGGCAATTCAAATTATGAGGTTTCCATTATATCTGAATTGTCACATCTTCACTCAGGTTCCTTACCAGCTCTGCATACCTAAAACAGCATCTGGCAGTCTTCAAATCAAGATTTGTTTTGGAGACAGTTGAGAATGGCCCCAGAGATGTTTCACTTGGAAACTATTTGCTTGTTCCTCCAAGTGTTCTAAAGTGTTGGTAAAAGTTTAAAAAAAATACACACATATACCTGTATGTGAATAAATCAGCATAGACCAAAGATAGCACCATTTTCAATTCTAAAACCTTTTGAGTTTTTTTTTTCAAAATCATAAATAATGAATTCACAGGGTATTTTATCTGACACATATACTGAATTCATGTAATTTTAAAAAAATCTGTTGTTTTTGTTGGTGTGTATGGTTTCTTTATATAGTTATTATGTCACCCGGTTTGTGTAAAAGTGAAAAGTCTTCATTAAAATTTGACCTTTTTATATTTTTATTTATTTATTAAAAAATCCAAAAATCGTCACTTTTGATGTTAGATTTACTCTCTTTTGTCATTATATAAAAATTTGTGTCTGTAAAGGCTCTACAAAGTTACCTGCAACACTTTATTTTGAATGAATATGGAAAGTCATATAAAACTTTTGTCAAAAGGCAAACTGATTCATTTTTCTTTTTTCTTTGGAAAAATTAAACTATACATTTTTGATAGCCAGCGATCATTTTGTTTTGGCTGTGATAATTAACTACGGTTTAATAATACTCATAATATTAGGCTATTTTCCTTTTTACTTTTTTAACTTGAATTACTCTCTCTTCACATTTTTTAATTTTCAACTTATACCAACTTTGAAATTTCAGGTATTGCATCTGCAAAATTGGACCTTTCGGATGAAAATTCATCCACTGTAAATGGAGATACCACAAGCAATAAATCACCCAGGAGGGTTTTGCGCAAAAGAAAGGAACCTCAAGACAACCAGAGCCGTCAAACATCAAGCAAAGCAAACGTTTCTTTGTTACCTCACACATCAGGTCAGAGGAATGGAACAATAGGCTGTACTCCACCTCATCGGCCACAGACAAGGCGAAGTTTGCCAAAAGAAACACATTTAGAAAATACTGTCAAGGTAACTTGTTTAAATCTGCCTTTAGTTTTATGTACAGGACTCTTTATTTCCTGGAGAATTTGGTACAGACATTGAGACTTTGTCTGTAAAACAAAGTACAGGTGACCAACCGTAGGATGGAAACTAAGACTTCTTGCTCATCAGTCTGGTGTTCTACCATTAAACATGGAGTTAAATAAGTTGATGCCTCTGAACAACTTTTCACCCCTCTTAATGATAATTATTTGTAATTGATCATGTAATAAAATAAATTAGTTTAAAGAAAACAATAACATTATATTAAAATAAAATAAAATATTCAAAAGATTTTGAATTTTTTAAGGGTATTTCTTTTTTTTATAAAAATATTCTGTGGTAAAAGATATGTGATTATTGTCCTCAACGAATTGATTTGATTGACACCAAATGCAAATTAAAAACAAATTGATAACAGAATGTGCCATTGATATGTCTCATCGAGCTGAATTATGTGTGTTCTGTATCTTCATAGTGTTATCTTTTTTTTTTCTCAGGGAAGGCACCAGTTTGATAAGATGGACTTAGGTAAGTCATTTTTTTTGTTACTTTAATTTGAAAAATTATGATTTGAAAACATTGATAAGATTACTCATGTAAAATTATACCTATGCCATCTGCCATGATAATTTTTTTTAGCAACATTTGCTTAAATTTATAAAAAAAAGAAAAGGTATTTGAAATTATACAAGCATCATTTCAATAATACTGACTTAGTTAAGTCATTATCTATTACTCGAATTCATACTACCGGAGTATTAAATTGAAAACAATGCTAACTACTGAAATTATGCTGTCTTCCATGTTTAATTTTTAGCAGCATCTTCTTGAGCTTTTTCGAAACCTTATCCTTTGTCGTACATCTTTCAACCTCTCACCAGTGTGCTAGCTTGTGTCATCAGCTCGTCTAAAATCAAGCTACTGTCCATTTCAAGAATTAAGCTATTTAATTATCATGTTTAATACAATTTTTTCATATGATTTTGAAGATGCGTTAAAACAAAATAACTGTTATTACATACTGATATCTCTTTTTACGTCTCTTCCCAGCAAACATTGTGCATATTGATGATCTTCCAAAAGTCACAGGCCCGTTGAGAATTGTTTCCCTTAACAATGTAATGATGAGGAAAAAAGCTGGGGCACTTTGATCTTAAACCTAAGTGTTGAGCACCATAATTATTTTAGTACTTTTTAATTTTTTGTTATTGTTTTCCTTAACTCGTATCTTAGTAAAAAGTTTGTTGATTTTTGTTCATTTTAAAAATTACCCTGGGTTTCTATTTATCATTTTATAATAAAATATGTATGTAAAGTTAATAATTCATATCCTATGAAAAAGAGTTGAATCCTTACACTTTTCCTAAAGAGACAGATTTGACTGTTGTACATGTATGTGAACTTCAAAAATGGAATATTGAGCAGTGATTTTTTAATAGTAATACATTTAATAATTTATTTTCACTATCACATGATTCTGTTGATGCGATCGGTTTGTTAACACTTCTATGATCCGAAGGAGTACTTTCTTTGTGCATGTATATTCTGTAAGTTAAATTTACACCCACACTCTATCAAAAGGCACACTCAGCATTTATGTATATATATTTGGGAACTATACTACAACTGTAAATATTTGGCGAGCTATAAAAACATGTATATATTGTTAACAAAACAATTTATGTTAAATAATACTTTGTTTTTTGCTTCATATCTTGCTTCATTGAAGTTCGACAGTACAGGCTCCATTTATACTTTGTGTATATTTAAACTATTATTTATGACTTGATCTCAATGGAAATAGTTACTTCGCAGATCCAGCTAATCAGCTGAACTGTTCTATCAAACCATGTTGTTCGATTACAAGGTTAATAATACAATTTCAATTTTGCATTTATGTTTTTCTCTGGAAAATAAAAATATTGCAAAAAATATTGTTTTATCTCTTTAATTATGATAGTTATTTGTGTTGTTCAACCTTCATGATGTGCAGCTCAGCTTTGACTTGCTATTTTTTTATTCATACAGTGGACAGTGCCTTAGTCTTGCATTTTTTGTAATTTCAAATTCACTGAAATGGATTTTTTTTAAATTGGAATATCGTGTTCTAAACTTATATAGAAGTTAATGGCAATTTAACTTAATTTCTTACACAGTAGTGGATAAATTGCATGATAAAGCTCTAAAATACTTTTTACAATAATGAAAGGGTAAAAAATAAACATGTATTGTAAATGAAATTTTTTCTCACTTACAGATTTGTAGTTCCTTGAACATAGAAAGAGAGGCTCTCTCCTAGCTTAAAGTCTCCTAGATATGACGAGACGTCCCATACAGTGATGGGATACACGGGACTCTGTGGGTCACAGTAGACTAATTGGCCCAACCATTAGAGATAAAACGCAGTGGCGAGAGCAAAGATCAAATTGGCAACTTTTATCACTACACCCACCTGAGATTATTTTTTACTATGGTTATAAAAGTGATAAGTTCTTTAGTTGATATCTTGCATGTTGCTTGAGTTAAATTTTGCAATAAAAATACTGTCAAATATACAATTGGATTATATATAAAGCTGAAGTTATGGAAAGAAAAAATTTAAATTTTTAATTTACTTTTATTGAATCCAGTCAAAATAGTCACAAAACTAGTACATTAATTTAAATGCAATACTACATATGTATAATGTATACAGGAGAGAGAGTGAACTAAGGAGCAGATGGAGGGACATGTCATAT
Source organism: Elysia chlorotica (assembly GCA_003991915.1). Lineage (NCBI taxonomy): Eukaryota > Metazoa > Mollusca > Gastropoda > Plakobranchidae > Elysia > Elysia chlorotica. Next base: position 29,457 of record RQTK01000481.1, read on the forward strand.
ATATAATAAATTACAGAACAAAATCTAAAACTAAAAGCCTGTTAACTAATCAAACCTGTTTAAAATATTCACTACGTTGAATATGAGCAGAAAGACTACAGAAGAAGAAACAGTAACGATTCATACTAATTTTACGCTAAGAGATTAGGTAAAAAGTTCAAAGTCAGAAGCTGACATAACGAGATCGGGTGTCACATATCCAGCGACATAGTATCTGCACATTTTTTTCAGCTGGGGTTCCAACCACGTTTCAATCCCTCTCCATCATCGTATATACTTGTTTAGACATTTATAATCCTTAGTGTTTTTCTTCTATGTACCTTTCAATATTGGGCTTGTATTTTTAGTTACGCATTAAAATTCCAGTTTAGTTTCTCTCTCCATGCAATTATTGTATTTTGATTATTGTTGAAATCACTTATATAATTGCAAGCAGATTTATAGGTCCCAACTACACAATTTTATATTTTCTCTTTCATCTTGTATATTGGGATCCATTGGTTAATGTTTCAATCTCTTGCATATATCATGAGTCATTGTTCCCAACTGCCGTCTCTTGAACTTGAAGCCTCTCCTCAACCTAGCAGTAGCACAGTTTATTTTTTCTCATGTTTCAATCTCTCTAGCAGGGAGATGAACTGGTTCAAGAAGTAACCGTAAGGTTCTACTTCTAGGTTCAAAATCCAGGATCGGTTAAAAATATATTTGTCTGATTTTGTCCCCTAGTGGTCGGTATGCTGTTATCGGCTGAGACATGATTTAAGATCTCCCCGCAATGTCTGTGTGAGACAGCACATAAAATTGTCAGACGTCAGGATTGAGATCCGTGCACAATATAGCCTTTGTAAAGCTGACGTTGGTCATTAACCAACTTAATCAACAAGCAATCTCTCAGGCTAACATATTCTAAGATATAGGTTCCAAATCCCACGTTATTTTCTCTTTCTTCCATGCTACACATTCATTTCTTTTTACTGTTTCAGCCTCTACCCTGTATTCTGAGTTTTTGTTTCAAACTTCCATTTTCAGCCCCTCCTGAACATGGTTTTAATTTTACATATTAACTGTGTTTTATCTTTGGGTGCTTTGAAAGGGTGCTCTATCTCTGCCATACTGAGAATAGTTTGTGATTTGTTAAATGCCAGTGATGAAGGGATGGTCTCTGTTCTCTCTCTCCTTGATCTGTCAGCTGCATTTGATACACTTGACCATAACATCATGTTAGACAGACTGAAAATCTCCTTTGGGTTGTCTGATAAAGTTCTTGACTGGTTTAAATCCTATTTGTGTGGTCGTTCCTACACGGTCATTATTAATGGAAAACAGTCCACTCCTCATTCTTTAGAGTTCGGAGTCCCACAGGGTTCAGTCCTAGGGCCAGTCCTGTACACAATGTACACATTTCCATTAGGTAACATCATAAGACACCACTTGACACCATTTCATATGTATGCTGATGACACCCAGCTTTACAAATCCACCACTCCTGATCAAATTCCATTAATGATATCAGATCTTGAGTCTTGTATTGTAGATGTTAAAGCTTGGTTAACAAGCAACAAGCTCAAAATGAATGATGAAAAAACTGAAATTGTACCATGTGCTACCACAGCAAAACTGAATTCACTAAGTGTTGACCACATTGATATTGGTGACGAAATTGTTAATTTTTCGTGTAAGGCCAAAAATCTGGGTGTTTATTTAGATAGTGAACTGTCCATGGAAGCCCAAATTAATCACATTTGTAAAGTGACATATCTTGAACTGAGAAAAATTGGCCAGATTAGATCATACCTTGACCATCATGCTACCCAGAAACTTGTTTCAGCCTTTATACTATCTAGGCTTGACTACTGTAACTCCATTCTTGCTGGCCTACCATCAGACAAATTAAATAAACTGCAGCGAATTCAGAACAGTGCTGCCAGGCTTGTCTTGAAAAAATCTAAGAGAGACCATATAACCCCCTTACTTAATGAGCTTCATTGGCTCCCAGTTAAGGCCAGAATTGAGTACAAACTAGCCATTCTTTGCTTTAAAAGCCTTAATTGTAATTTTCCATCATACATATCAGACCTCCTCACTCCATACACACCCTCTAGAGCACTAAGATCAAGCAGCTCTAATTTATTAAGCACATCGAGAGTGAAGCTTAAATCTTATGGTGAGAGAGCATTTTCCTTTATTGGCCCAAAAGTTTGGAACTCCCTTCCTAGTGACATCAGGGAAATAACAAAATTAGACCAGTTTAAAAGTAAACTTAAGACACATCTTTTTACAAAACATTTTCAATCCTAGTCACCAGTGTAGATGTGGTTAGGTTCTGTTTCTATTGTGTATTTTGCTTATGTTGTATTAGTTGTATGTAAGTGGATGAATGGATTAACATTGTAAGGCGCCTAGGGCCCACATTGTGGGGAGTGGGCGCCCTATAAATGCCATTATTATTATTATTATTATTATTATTATTATTATAGATTATTAAATCTCAGAGGAACTTTTGGAGAGGGTTTTCGATAAAATCGGACCTGTGAAGTACAGACTGGGCCAGTGTATTTCTAAGATCGATGTTCGTTGTGTGAAGATAGGGTTGCCTATCGAAATAACGGGTTAAAAAACACCCGATATCGCACTGTAATACTGCTAAATATGTAGCCAATGTTAAAACAAGAGCAACAAATTACCAGTTAGGTGGTGTTGGACCTTCAACTCTAGACGCCAGCAAAGACAAAACTCCATGTCCAAACACTGAGTTAGATCTAGATCTAGAGGTACCCACGCCAACCCCAGAGTCTTTTCTGTTAACTTTTTTAAAACTTTATATTTATCATGATAATATACTTTTTATGGGAATAATTTAACTGGTTCCTTTTTTTCCAAATTATCTTTGTAAATACATCTGACAAGAAGATACTGATATGTTTACTTTAAGTGTATTTCAAGCTATTAGTAGTATTACCCTGTACTTTATACATATTTTAACTCCAAAAAGACTTTTATTCAAACACACATTTGTAGCCTAAGGTATCGCCAAAATGCCCTTTTTTGCCGCTTATTTAAAAAATTTTCCGGGGGAGCATGCCCCCGGACCCCCCTAGGGGTGCTCCCGCCTTCGGCGGTCGCCTGTCTTGTCCGTCAACGCAAAAAATCCTCGGTTTTGGCTTTTTCTTGGAGGAAGCACTGGTTATTATGAAATGCCTTTCTGCTCTCAATGCTATGCGCTGCCCTCGTTTTTGGCACATGGAGTAATCGTATAATTGTGACTACTTACTTGCAATGAAATATAATTCTTGATATCATTGCCTACACCTGCTTTGTGTCAGTTTTATTAGTTTCCAGTTCAAGCACATTCAGGGCATCAAACAATTCCAGACTTTGTTGAGGTGATTTCTTCTAATGTTCTGTAACTCATTTCGTTATGTAAGACTTGTCCAAACCAACTATAATAGTGGCTTTGGCCTGAATGGGTTAACAAATGGTGAGCTAAGACATAGAGCCTTGTTTTACAATTGTAATTCTGGATTTATTGAGCATTGATTGCATTTCAGTTGCAATCATACCTATCTTTCTACTGTTTCAGCAATGGAAACTTCTTTCATCAGCTCGAGCAAACATGAATTCCAAGCCAATTTTAAAGATCTTTAAACCGGTCTACTTTTAGTACGTGTATACTGTAGTGGTTCCTGTAGAAATGAATTTTATACATGTAGTTAAATCTTACACCATCACCGCCCCATATTTCATGCCAGGAAAGACAAGCAACACAGCGAAGGTGCATTTTTTTAATGTGATTATTTCATATTGAATGTCACTACTTTCTTATTCTGGTGATGCTGTAACTTGTAAGATAGATTCAGGACATGCCATTTGAAGGTAGATTTAACAAAAAATGGATTTATAAAAAGGTTGCAATCCAAATTCTTGATAAATTTATAAATGATGAAGAAAAGCGATACTGTTTAGCTGACTCTCCATAGACCACACACTCCACACTCCACACACACACATGCGATGTTACACTTATTCTCCCTGTGGGGCAGCACGCAAATATGGTCTAAGTAACATCGTCTTTTATAGTTATAACATTAACTGTGTTGCAAGTGGCGTTAACTCCAACATAATAGAAATAAACAAATGAAGAAAGTATTTAATGATGAAGAAAAGCGATACTGTTTAGCTGACTCTCCATAGACCACACACTCCACAATCCACACTCCACACACCACACACACACACACACACACACACACACACACTTACACACATACACTTATTCTCCCTGTGGGGCAGCACGCAAATATGGTCTAAGTAACATCGTCTTTTATAGTTATAACATTAACTGTGTTGCAAGTGGCGTTAACTCCAACATAATAGAAATAAACACATGAAGAAAATATTTACTTTAAAGCGACTGCAGCGTTATTGAAGTTGGAGTCCTAGAGCGGTAACGGCACAGGGCGTATCATTACGCTGTAGACTGAAATCCAGTTGCTTTTTTTTTTCCATTCCCCAAACATCAGGCTACAGCCGCATCTTTTGCTTCCAGTGTCCCATTCCATATGTCACAAGACACCATAGGTAGACAAGTTTTGAAAGCCTGTAAAGTTTGTAAAGGAATGTACTACGGCCATTGTAACTTACGTTGCCAACAGAAGAGCAGTGGCGAAACATTGCCAAACTATTGGAAACCTACGAGTACGAGACTGTCCTTTGCTATTGTTTCACTGGATGGAAAACCCGCTAACAGTGGCACGTTTTTTAACCACAAGCTGTTTCCAAGCATCGTGCTGATGGCTTCGCGGACTCGGATTGTGGCCAATACGGCCGGACCAGTGACGCTGGTGTACTCAATTCTTCTCACATGCCCACCCTTCTCGGAGAAGGAAACTTAAATAAATACCCTGAAAACAACGTTCACAGTCAGTGGATAGTGAGATCCCATCTCTGATGGTCGGAGACGACGCATTCCCACTAAAATCGTATATAATGAAACCCTTCCCTGCAAGAACGCTGAATTCGAAAAGAATGATCATAGATAATACAGGAAGAGATGGGTTGTTGCCGCTTGCTAGAACTGGGTCTGATGCGTCATGAAAATTATCCAGTGACGCAAACAGATCTGTAGAGTGGAAAACAACCTTGTTTTGAGAAATGTTTTACAATGAAATAAAGAAGTAACTAATCCCACCTGCAGGTGAATATTTGTTGTCTATATCCTCCCACACTGGCTGTCTTTGTAATCTGGGTGCTTGGGGTCCCAAATTACTGGCAGCTTTCGTATTGTATAATTATTCAATCACTTTATTTCTATAGTCTTCTATGTTGATAGAATCACAGTCTTTGATAGATAGAACAGCGTACACACCCGACACACAGCACACACGGCTGCAACACTGGAGTGTGTGTGTGTGTGTATGTCTATGGAGAGTCGGCCTTTGGGTACCGTTTCACCGATAACAATTTAACATGTGTGTGTGTGTCTGTGTGTGTATTTGTGTGTGTGTGTGTGTGTGTGTGTGTGGAGAGTCTGCCTTTGGGTACCGTTTCACCGATAACATTCACTTGAAGTTGATGATTGTGAAATATGTTGTTGCTGTTTTTGTAAAAGTTTATTCAATGGCATAATGTATAGGCTTCCCCATTTTTTAGATGAACAATTGTGCAAACGTGTCTCAATTGTTTCAATTTGATCTCTTGATGTTTGATCAGTTGAGATCAAAAGCTGAATGTGTGAAAAAAGCACAATATTTCTGCCTTTAAAAATAATGTTCTCATTTACCTGTACATGTGAGACTAGCGATAATCTCCTTGGAATTAAAGTATTTTGCTACAACACTCTCTCATTTCCATTATTTGTTCTCGTTGTTCTACATCCAAAGCCTCAACTTTAGCTTAAGACCAACAGGTAACACAAAGGACAAGGGCACATTTTACTTTTTAAACTGATGATATAAAGGGGGACCGAACCCGCACCTTCCACTCTGCAGTTATGACATGGACAGGAACCGAACCCGTACCTTCCACTCTGCAGTTATGACATGGACGGGAACCGAACCCGTACTCTATTCGGCACTCATTTTTTTTATCTGTCGGTCTCAAGCTAGACCTAGGTTTGTGACTGCCCCTTATTATTATTATTATTATTATTATTATTATTATTATTATTCATTAATATTCTAGGGAAGTTAATGAAATTTTACAGGTGGCCACATGGTCTAATATGCAATTTGAAAGTGGA
>RQTK01000481.1:36568-47820 GCA_003991915.1 Elysia chlorotica
TAGAAAGTTATTATTATTATTATTATTATTATTATTATTATTATTATTATTATTATTATTATTATTATTATTATTATTAATATTATTATTATTATTATTATCATCATTACTTTTTACGTACGCCTTATTAAAGAAAAAGGGTTAACTTAAATGTTTTTTAATACGAGCAAAATACACAAACATGACGCTATAAGTTATAACGTCATAGTTTTACCGGTTACATGGTTTACGTATCAGCTTTATCAGCTTTCAAGGCTATTGAAATGAGACTAGACGGACTTAATTGATACATACGTAAAACTGACCATTGATCTACTGTAGTATGGGGTGGATGTGTCATAATTGAAACATTCCGATCTTTTGACCAATACAACTGTACTGTTTAAGTTTACACCAATGACGTCCATTGCACTCACAATACTACGTCATATGATTAACAAAAAAATAATAATAGTATAAAAGCCTCTCCTTTGACATCTGAAACGTCGCGCGAAGATTTTCTTTCTCCTTTTTTGGCCTGTTTCACACTTTGAAAGCAAGTCGCATTCCTGTTTGAGATCAGATTCCACAAAAAGCTGTGTCCACTGTTGTGGAAGGAACTGGAGCCAGTAGAAATGTCACAGTGTCATTTTGTCATAAACAAAATATTGATATAATTTTCTGGTTGCGCGGCTTGGGTTATCTTTGAACTACATGTACTAGATCTAGTGCCGCACCGATAAGCACAATGAACTCCCCACGCTGGATGATCCAACTTCAACCTTCAGCACAATTCACTGATTGTGTTCTAACTACGTTTCAAGGTTTCTGTCTTTTTAGTATTCCAGATTGCATGAAACTGAAATTACTTTGTGCAATTATAAAAAAAATGTTCATGTACTAAGACCTTTGGAAATTTGCTATGATGAACTTTCATGGTAGTTACTATGTTTCCTGCATGCCTTTCAATTTTGTCCGACCACACTATACTGGCAGCAACCCAACACGTATGTGTATAGATACAACAAGGCGACCAGACTGAGAGCAAAGTCGAGCCTTAGGACTTCCAAGAAAAAAAAAAAACAAAACAAAACAAAAAAACCCTATGTTCCAAATATTAATTAAATGTTAGTGGTAATCAATTTGATGTAGTTGTTGGCGTATTCAATACTGCCTTGGCAAGGTGAATAGGTATCCAATAGAAGTGTGCGTTCGGTTCCCGTCCAGGTATTAAAAACATTGTTTTGACTCTCTTGTCTCCTACGTTTTTTTGTATTTTGAACCATTTATTATTTAGTCGGCCATCAGTGGGGTCTAGATTTCCAGTAGCCTCTTTCTATCCGTTTCCATTTAAATCACTTGCATCTTTTGACACTATGATCGAGGTTTGTCCCTATCAATCGCCTGTATGGTTGTGATTATTATATACATCTACACGTGTGATAGGCGAAACCTAGTTCAATTCTCATCAACCAGCTTAATTATATTAGCAGAATCAAGGGGTTCTTCGCAAAAGGCTCGACGTCCTCTCAACCTATACATATGGAATTTTCACAGAAGCTACATCTTACTAAATACTAGGCTTACATCGTCATTTTTTATTGCTTTTTTTTTTTCACTAATTTGTTATAATTAAAAATAAAAATAGTTTCCTATCGGATTTCCGGATGGTCTTTTATAATAACTAGATGTATGCTTGGTTAGATATATTCGGTGTCCATCGACAAGTACCAAGTTTTTCAATTTTGAGAAGTCAAAGCTACTACCGAATGTTCTAATGGCATAGCTACCAGTTCGTCAGTTCCACACACAGCCTCTAACGCTAAACTTCAGTAATCTAGATTCTAGGCTTACTTAAGCAATCTATCTAGATCTAAAATCGTGGCTTACTTGAGCAGTCTATCTATATCTACAATTTAGGCTTAACTAATGAAAAGAGTTTTATAGATCTTGATTCTAGATCCAATCTCACAGGGGGCGAACTGGCTCATGTGGTAGAGCGTTGGTCTTCAGATCAGGAGGTCCGCGGATTTAATCCCAGGATCGGCAGATTTTTTTTTCGTCTGATATGTGTCCCCTGTAAGTGTAACTGGTTGTTTCGGTGTTAGTATACTGTGACTGGCTGAGGCAGGATTCACGGTAGAACAAACTCTTAGTTGATTAGCAACTATTTGGATTATTCTGATATTCCAAGTCCTTAACTTATTTATTAAATTTGAGTAAAAACAGACTTACTTTAAACAGAACCGTTTTACAGGGTACATTTGGCATAAAATAAAAAAGAAATTGTTAACTTATGCAAAGATAAGATTATTTAACCCTCTTACCGAACACATATTTGGATGTTATAAGGTTTCATACTTTTCAAAATTATTGGAGTCAAGGGGTGAAATCTGTCTATCACTAGCAGCGGTAGTACTAGCGTAACTGTCTAGGTCGAATTATTGATGTATTAAAAGGAGGAAGCAACACTGTAGTAACTGATGGTAAGGAATCTAAAAGTTCCCCTTTCAAAAAGAATCGGCTTACATACAATTTCACTGTAATCAACCTGTTCGTATGAACAGGAAAACCAGCTTGTTACTAATAAAAAGATAAATGAAAAATTTAGCTGCATTAAAGTTTAAACTGAATGTGAGCCTGTATCCCACACTCTGACATAGTCTTTAGTACCATCACAAACTGTATCTCGCAGGACTGCCGAAAGAGGACTAACGAAGAAAGCGGTGGTAACAAATACACTGAATTGAATTTCCAGTACACAAAATTGCTTACGCCAAAATTGCTTACGCAATGTGATTTTCCCAAAACCGCTCTTCTAACGTCATTGGTCATGTCAACTTTGGACCTAGAACTAAAATAATGTAACCTTAGATTTCTCAGGTGCTAAAATAACTGGGATACAGAAGCAGCGATTGCAGAAATGATAAGCTGAATTTGTGCCAACTCATCTAGCTTGATTAATATTAGGAACAATACTGCGTTTACAATGAGAGATCGTGGTGATATTTAATATCTTGAAACTGACACGAACCAGATAGATCTGGGCGTGACTGGCGGGAGAGCGGTTTTTCATTAGGAAAAATCTAAACAAAACAATCAGCACACAAAAAACAACACAACAACAAAAGCAACACAATTATATTAAAGCGTGATATTTTTCTTTATTAGTATAAAAAAGGAAGCTGCCAAAAACATAGATCTAGGTTTATAAGTTTACAGCAACATATAATTTAGGCTTATTGTACTTACCACAGGATAACAGAGTTTCACAGAAGCATAAACAGCCTTTTGGAAGTGTACAAAGAACATCCATTTTCATTCCGAAAAAAAAACAAAAACGTGCTTGTCAGTGCAATAAGATGGCGAGTCTGGGAAAACTTCAGTATTGTAATCTGATGGAACGGGAATTTCTCGTGTGTCGAAGTTCTTGGCATGGGTTAGGGAAAACATCAACCGTGAATGCGTTTTAGCTTGTTGTAATGGAAAGGGAAAGATTGTTAACTTTGTCTTGAACGTGTACATTTTTTAATGACTTTTCTATCGGGTGCGTACTTCTGCGAAACTTCATATCCTGTGGTATCTACATCTAGACTGTCTTTTGGACGAAAAATAAAAACTAAACAAACAAATAAAAGCCCCCTCCCCCCCCAAAAAAAAACAACAAAAAAAAACAAAAAAACAAAACAAAAACATAAACAAAAACCATCTCACACCTTGTATGGAAGTTTGAAACACCCGCTCACCTCGACAAGATGTAGACAAGACAAAGCAGATCGACTACTTAGACCTCTGAGTTCCAACCTGGTTGCCTTCCCAATAATTTATATTTGTACTTACAAAATCAAAACACCTATTTAAGTACACGCACACGGCTGTATTCTGTACCCGAGAGCGATTGCTTCACAAGACGAAACTAAAAGTAGGCAGTTCAGTTAAAATTTCAAAGTAGGCATAGGGTCTTCAAATAAGGCTAAACGGTTAATTGTTGGCATTCTATTTACAATACTTTTTGAATTTTGTAGATATTTTACTTAGAAGTGGATCTACGACTTTTTTCCTGTATTAAATTTTACCCTTTTTTGAAAGTAACATTACATTAAAACTCTATGCCAGAGAATCACAATTAACTCTTAGCATTTAGCTGGCCTTTGACCTTTACATTGAATTATTTCAAGACCTTGGATCGTAGTACAACGTCGCGGTAGCTTAAAACTCGCTTTTTATAGGCATATCCTAAGACGAGTCTTAATCTTCCTGCAACATCGTACTTACGGCCAAACGACACTACTGTTGTCTAATTCTCACAGATCTATGTTTTATTTGTCTTCCGCCTCCTGGTGGCCCAGTTTGTGGGTTTTGGACAAGCGTCTCGGCCTCACGCATAGCGGTCTTTGCTCGTCAACACTTCCCGGTTTGTGGGTTTTAGACAAGCGTCTCGGCCTCACGCATAGCGGTGCCGTCCCAGTTTGTGGGTTGTAGACAAGCGTCTCGGCCTCACGCATAGCGGTCTTTGCTCGTCAACACTTCCCGGTTTGTGGGTTTTAGACAAGCGTCTCGGCCTCACGCATAGCGGTGCCGTCCCAGTTTGTGGGTTGTAGACAAGCGTCTCGGCCTCATGCATAGCGGTGCCGTCCCAGTTTGTGGGTTTTAGACAAGCGTCTCGGCCTCATGCATAGCGGTCTTTGCTCGTCAACACTTCCCAGTTTGTAGGTTTTAGACAAGCGTCTCGGCCTCATGCATAGCGGTCTTTCCTCGTCAACACTTCCCAGGGCCATCCACGGGGTTTACATATGCAGTTATTGACTTAGTGTGAATGGTGATCCACCTCAAGGCGTCTTTTTAATGATTTTGGTAAGGGACTGGTTGAGATAAAAGCACTGCTAAAGTCACTCTGCCTTTGTCTCATTAATTCATCTGATTTCTCATCTATGAAGAGGTCGGCGTAAAATCTCTGAAATCGACCATTTCGCATAGACAATACTCCATAATAACTATCCCGGCCTCACTAAGTTTCTCATCTGGATTGTGTTGGTCTAAATGTGTTGATATCCATGCCTGTAAATCTTCACACATTTTGTATCTCATTCACTCATACTTTGGTACGGTTCATAAATTTGGGGGGACTTAAAAGCAAGACTGTATTGAGCATGCTCAGTTAATATGTTTCAAGTACTTTTTGGGCGTAAGTAAAAACACTGAAAACTGCGAGAATGTGGCGATACCCTCTATGAGTGGAAACAAAACCTAGAGCAGTAAAATATTTGGGTAAGTTGTTGAGGCTTGGCCTCTTCCGATATCCGAGAAAGTGTTACCAGCAACAAAAAAGACTTTTCTTTATTGCATTTCCATCAAATGTCAAATTATGCCTTATATTAAGTACTAAATGTCCTCACTCTATTTTTTAAAATCTAATAACCTCTGTTAGAAAGGCATTGTAAGCAAGAAATTGTCATTTTCAGGAAAAGTTAATCTTAAATTATCACTCTTTTACATACCATTTAAACCTGTTTACCTGAAAATAACTTTTTCGTACATTGATTTAGAAAAGTCTTTACCCATATGGTATTAAGTTTCGATAGAGTTACATCTTTAGTATGTTAATCTTAAAAATGTTCACAATAGAATGTGTTTGTTAAAACTGTTACACTGTTTTGTATTTTGGGCCAATGGCCTTTAATACTGAATCAAGAAATTTCAAATTTAATTTCAATTTTCAATCATCATCATCATCATCATCATCATCATCATCATCATCATCATCATCATCATCATCATCATCATCATCATCATCATCATCATCATCATCATCATCATCATCATCATCACCAGCAGCAGCATCGTCTTCATAATCACTCCATCATCATACCCATCACCATAACTAACATTTTATTGTAATTATTACCACCGTTATAACGATCTTCATCATCATCAGCATTATTATCATAGCCAGCCGCGTCCTCCTCTTCATCGTCCTCCTCCTTTTCATCATCAGTTATATCATGTTATATCTTAATCATTACTATAGTTACCACAATCTCCACCATTGACCTCACCATCGCATTCATCGGCGTTGTTTTTTCCCTATGATGTATTCTGTATCTAGATCCTTGGTGTTCTGCCATCTTTTGTAAAATCTGTATAAAGTAAGATGCTAGTTGTAAACTTACGAGAATCGTGGGGATTGTGGGATAGACAGAGTTGGAAATAAAGTTAATAATTTGTGGTGTGCTAAATCTCAAGATAACATCACCTAAGAATGAATAAGAAACAGCCAGGTTCCAACATGTTATAAGAAATGAAATAGAAACCACGAAACTGAAAATCTCCTGCCCCTTTCATGCTGTGATAGACGTTTACAGAACGTCAGGACAACTCGCTTTCGTTATAAAAGTTGTTTTTTTAATAAACCATTGTATACGTCTTTTGCTTATTTGTACTTTCAGGGATTATTTTAACGGAAGAAAACGTATAGAAAAAAAAAGTATACAATCATTGGGAAAAAGTATTATACATGTTGTATTAAAGTCTTTTGTGCTGTTTTAATTTTTTAGTTTTTGTTTATGTTTTTTCTTTATTTATTTTAGTCTATCCCGATTAAAATTTTTTAGACCCATAAGAATTTCTTCAAGTAGGTAAATATATTTTTTTTATATAAGATGTCTGTTCCCCGCCCCCCCCCCTAAAAAAACACAACAACAAACAAAACAAAACAAAAAACTTTTTTGCTGGTTCAAAACACTATATAGGTTATTTCCCCTACATACCATAATTGTTCCATGATTAGACTTATACTTCATTTTTTACTTGTATTGCATTTTCGTGTTGGCCTTTTTTTTTTAATTAAAGAAAGCTTAATATGCTTTTGATTTAAAATCTTACGTTAGCTAAGCAGGATTCTGATGACAGTATGCAAGTCAAAATTCCAATAGCTATTTTCCTACTTTAATTTATTGACTTTGGTTTGCAATAACAGTCAACCATGAAAGCAAAAGTCAACTTCGAGGATTTAGATCTATTTGGAGTGAATGAAAAATAACACAGTAGCCTTCTAATGCTGTTTCATGACGGAAAAAATAAAAAATTAAAAAGTTATATTAGGAAGGGGAAAGTACTTTTGTAAATGGGTTAGAGCAAAACTAAGGCCCACAGAAAGTGTGAAGTCTGTTTTAACAGCCGGTTTGGCTCTGCCGCTCACACAAAATTGAATCAGATTTTTAAATATATACAATCGTACATTTCTTTGTATTCCACTTGGTAATGATTTTAAAAACTTTCTTTACATTCAGTTAACATGAAATTGTGTGTATAAGTAAGTTGTATGGTTAATTGTTTTGTTTTTTGTTTCTTCCTCTATGCCTTTTTGCCTATCAATGATTAAAATTGAAATACATGTACAAGAATTAATTTTAATTGTTTCTTGCCCACATGCGCTTTAGTATTTAAAAATTACTTTTGTAACTTTGAAGTGTTTTTTTAAGGAATGATTTCTTAATTTTAGGGGAAAAGATCTATATATATCTAGAAGCACGTAACCAATGGGCCCAGGCCTGAAGTTAATTCACTAAAAACTTATTTCTGACAATAATGATATGGGCCCTAGTCGAGTCACATACATAGACACACACATACACATAATTGTCAGATTTTATTGTGAATTCATAACCTGATTTTTTAATGTATATAAAATATTTTTCCTAGGATTTGGAAAATCCAAAGACCTTTAAAACAACATGATGTGCACACAACAAAATGATAATCACAAAAAAAGTTTTATAGAGGTGGATACTTTTTATTGTTTAGTTTTTTCTTACCCTTATTATTTCCAATTTAAAATAAAAACACATTTATCAGAAATTCAGAGCTCTAATTGTAATGCGGCATAGCACCTTTGCCAAAGATTACAAGATAAAGAGAAAACGTGTCTAATATAAAATTTTATCGTTAAAACACTCACAATTTTACAAAATACACACACATAAATTAAGAGAAAAGGAAACAATACAAAAACACTCAAGCAAAACATAAGACTCGCCACGCACATTACGCTGTATGCCCTTTTCTGCTCAGTTTTTTTATCCTAGTGCATTAAAATGGACATTGCGGTAAATCTTCGTTTCTAGAAAAATAATGTATCTGAAGTACAAAATGTACTTTTTTTTGCTATAATGTCGACGTGTCCATGCCGCGACAAATAGCGAATGGATACCAACTAAATAAGTGTTCATGAATTAGAAGAATGGCTCAGCGTCGCCATCCCTCTTGCCGTAGTTTATGTGCCAGCCCTGCTGCCGCTTCAGCGCTGACGGGTCTCCGTGCGACTGGAAGAGGGCGCCTGCTCTCTTGGGTCCAGGATATGAGGCATCACCATCCTCCGCCACGCCTCCGTGTTTAGACCCAGCGTTCTCGTATGACGGGGTCGAAGTTTCCAGCCACACGCCGCCATCTGTGTCCTGTCCCTCGCCGTGCAGCACCGCCCCCTGTCGCACTATGGCCTGTAGGAGGGTGGCCAGCTTCCTCTCCAGCCGCTCTCTCTGTAAGTAGGTCAAGGACTTGGACAGCTGGAGGAAGTCCAGGGCTTCCTGCGGTACCAGCACGTCTCCCAGGGGGATAGACCTGGCCAGGGAGTCCGCGCCACGCCGGGGTGACGGGAGGTCTGCTTCCAAATCTGACTCTGGTTCGTCGCGTTCTTTGGAGACATCGCGCTTCCCGTATTGAATGTGCCAACCCTGCTGACGTTTGCCTTCGTTCTTCGTCAGCTCATCAGCCTGGTACATGGAATTCGAGGAAAAGTCCAGTTCTTCGGGGCTGACATTTGGCGAAAGTGTTGGCCTTTTGGGCTGTGTAAACTTCAGGTGAGGTGTTTGGTCCTGTAGCTTGGAGTAGAGCTCCTCCAGGTGTTTGGCGGGCGCTCGCAGGTGGCGGGGCGGAGGGCGGTGGGCGGTGAGCACACTGGTGTCCCCCGGCAGGTCGTACCACGCCATCGCGGAGTCCCGGGTCTGAGGGGGGCCCGCGCTGCGTCCACTGGCCGGGTGGTTCAGGCCAAGCGCCTCACTGTACATGCCCGAGATGCGAGATTTCAGAAGCTGCGCTCTCTGCAGATTGGACAACTTCTCTGGTTGGCGCTCCTGCATTTGTCGACAGATAAGACCCGAGCAGTCAAGACCAGCATCTGTGTAAAAAAAAGTTGGGAGAAAAAAAACTGTAAGATGAAGGAAAATTAAAATTATGGCGGACACTGTTTTGGGAGAACAAACACCAGGTAATAAGTAGAGTAAAATAATCATGAAGTCTTCACAATGAACTCTGAAAACAAAGTTCATTGTTACGCACACAACATAGCGGTTTCTCAACGTTCATTATCAGAAAATACACCGTCGCTGTGACGGGTCCCTAGGTTTCGTCACGCGATTCTATTCGCTGCCACAAAACAACAGACCGGGGATAAGCTTTGTCTCAGCCATTCACAAAGTGCTGCCCTTGATCAAGCCGGCAGGTACCAAGATGGTATGATAAGCTTTAGAGTCTGGGAGTCCAGCCTAGAATATTCTCTATTTAAAATATAATTTATCGTAGTTTAAGGTTTCAGATTTTTATGCTTGAATGGTATGTGTGCATTTTTTCATTGATCTATTCATTTGATGTACACAATTTGAAATACGATTTACTATCGCGGAAATACACATTTTTGTGTATGCATATTGCTTTCTTTTCTTTGTGTTTACGTGATAATGTTAATTTGTAATAAGCGTTTGATATGAAAACTCAGTGAACTCAGTGAACATATTATAAGTAGTTCAGTCGACAAAAAGACTTCAAATATCTAGAACTTCGTCTTAACCACTTAAATTATGATGGCATAAGAAGAAAGCGTTATAAGAACCTGGAAGTCGGGATTGGAAGCTCTGAGCTGCTCCTACTGAGAGATTCCATGCCCGTGTAAATTTAGAGTACACACTCACACACACACACACAGATAAACTGTCGTTGGAAAAGATTTAGAAAAATACACAGCTCTCTACAAGCCTTATATGACTCTGCAAGCATAGAGTTTAAAAGCACAGCGAAAAAGAAGGACTGCGTCTGATTATGAAAAAAACCTATATCGTAAACAGCCCTGTTGCAAATGTGACAGTAAACGGGGAAAAAGTGGATTGACGGAGACGGAAAATGCTCAACGGAAACAAATATAAAAAAAATATCAAAAGCTCTTAAAATCATCAGATCTTGCACATTCCCCATTGCCACATAAATTTGTGAAGGTTGGACAATTGCAAAAGCAGATGAAAAGAAACTGTGTTCTTTTGGATTATAATGCTACACAAAAAAGCATAAAGTTCTATGGACAGCACAAAGACGAAATGACGACATACTAAAAGAACTTATGATCAAATCAAATTGGCTTTTGAATACAATCAAAGATGAAAACTGAAATACTTTGAGCACCTGAAAAGACATGACAGTTTGGAAAGACATATCCTAAAAGTAAAGCTAGGGACAAAGCGAAGACAGGGCAGACCTACAAGAAGGTGGATGGATGACGTCAGCGACTGGCTACAAAGGAGGCAGAAATGATCGCCCAAGACAGAGAGCTCTTCAGGCAGATTGCACGGGAGGCTACATAGGACTCTATCGCCAAGACAGCATGATGATGATGATGATGATGATGATGATGATGATGATGTGATGATGATGATGATGATGATGATGATGGTGATGATGATCATGAATTACAAAGTAGTTCATACAAATAACACGAGTGGTATCACGGACCACATTGAAGAATGATAAAATACCCAGGACGATACTTTTATAGATAACAAAATATCTCAAAGCAGAATGTGCAGTTTGTGGCTCTCTCTGACCTCGAAAGGCGTCTTTATAAAATTATAGACATATGAATCGAACTAGCGTATGACAAAACTAACGGACTGTCTCACTAATATGGAGTAAAAACAATTTAATGACTTATTTTCATCCGGTAATAATTATAATAAGAATCAAACTAATAGGGAACAATAATAGGTTTGAAAGTATTTTGATCTGCGCAACACAAAAAACCAAAGCGACAATAACAACTACAATAACAATAACAACAGCAGCAGCAAAAACAACAACAACAACAACAACAACAACAACAACAACAACAACAACAACAACAACAACAACAACACCGCATTAACAGGCTAAATGATAATTGATATTCGACGAGCGATTTCTCTGAGCGAGACACAGGGCTATTATGTCTCTCTTACCCCCCCCCCCACCCTACA
>RQTK01000481.1:54489-90585 GCA_003991915.1 Elysia chlorotica
AACCACTAGATTCTCAAACTCTCTATACATTATACTGACACCCACCCAACCACTAGATTCTCAAACTCTCTATACATTATACTGACACCCACCCACTAGGGGACGAAATCAAACAAACTTGGGCTTCGTACCACGGGTGTTCTGCTTTGCGCCGATTCGCCCACCTCCCCTTTCAAAGATTGGCAGCACGCAAACTTGTCAGACGTGAATCATGGGACCAATCTGCAACATAGTCTGTACAGTGCTGATTTTGGACGCTAAGCGACAACAAATAAAACTCTAGCAACACGGCGATGGGTCCCACCTGTAAGTCTGGCTCCGTGAGAGTGTTCCAGCAGCATCACCATGACAACGGCTGTGAGGGTCCTGGCGGAGACCGGCATGGCCGTCTGTCTGCTCCTCCGGCTGCCCACACATCCCGTCAGACACGCGGTTGGGGTCTCAGCTCCGATACTCATGTCTTGCGTTATGTAGGCTGTGGCGATGGACTAGGGGGTTTGCGTTGTCGAGGTCTAGACCTCGGCAAGGTAGACTGCGAGCCTTCTGCTTAGTATAAATATTTTTCTATTTGTACCGTTACAGTTATTTTATGTGCCGAAATTTTGTCGAAGACTTGGATAGTACTGCTTGCCAAGTAGCATCGACACAGACTTATATGTGAAGGCTGTCGGCCTAAG
Organism: Elysia chlorotica; assembly: GCA_003991915.1. Taxonomy (NCBI): domain Eukaryota; kingdom Metazoa; phylum Mollusca; class Gastropoda; family Plakobranchidae; genus Elysia; species Elysia chlorotica. The sequence goes on from RQTK01000481.1 coordinate 55,167, forward strand.
TTTGACTGTTGGCGTGTATGACTTTCCCCGCGACTTTGAAAGGAAGGCCCGTCGGCGTGTATGACTTTCCCTAAGATCAATGAAACACCAGACGAGGAGAGAGTGTTTCTTTCCCCGCACCCAGATCTTGAATGACCTCAAAGCTCGCAATGTTCTATGGTTATAATTATTTATTGTTGAATAAAGACTTCATCAAGGATTGTAGTCCTCAAATCAGTTGACGCAATGATTGTGCTGTTTTGTTTAACTGAGACAAGTATGAGATATTTTTAACTATTTGTCATTTCTTGTTTTCTTCCCGTGACGGCGTCTGTTGATCCCAGCTTTGTTGTGGTGAGAGGAATAAAACAGAACAGGTTAGTGTGTATTGTGGGCACAGATTAAAAAACCTTTAGAAAAAAAATACTACTACACAGCAGCCAGCAGGTAATGGATTCCACCAGAGAGCCTGAGTCGACGGTGCGTTATGAGGTGGCGGGACAACGCTGGCTTAGGAATCTGAAACAGATTAGAAAAATGAATGATTCGAGCAACTCATAGAATCACATTAAAAATGACAGGCTTTTAAAGTTTAGCAAAATTGATAAATTGATGTTATTTTAACCGCTCACTCACTCTGCCCGCTTACCGAACCCTATCGCTTTCCAATTCTCTCTCTTCAGTTTGTCTTGATTGTTCGTCATGTTTCTGCGAGGACTAAGAGAGACATTTGTTAGAAAACCAAAACCGTCTTAGAAATATTATTCATATCAATTGGCGGCGGTCGAGACACAGACTGGCAGGCTGGGCTGATAATTCGAATCTATCACTGGTAAATTGGCTTTATCTTGTAACACTTTGCGAAATTCGTAACATATACCCATTTGCCGGGGAAATCGATAGGTAGAGGCCGTCTGGAGATGAAAGATTGATGCTAAAGTCGCAAACTCCTACGCCACTCGGGGCAGAAGGAACAGCGTTCATTATCTGCACAGCCAACAACTGTTGACTTTAATGTTAGCAAAACCACTTAGTGGAAATACATTAATTTGAAATAAGGTAAGTTTTCACTGGCATAAGGCTATTAAATTTAAGTGACGAAGGAACTTGCAAAACAAGCGTAGACAATTATTTTTATTATTATTATTGTTATTATTATTATTATTATTATTATTATTATTATTATTATTATTATTATTATTATTATTATTATTAATATTTATTAATAATATTAATACTATTTTGACAACCTCTATTTATATATTATCTTAGTATTAATACACAGGGAGGATATCAATTAAAAACGTAAACACTTTAAAATGACACTTCTTCATCTTCAAGATTGGTAGCCTTATAAATCAATATCTTCCTTTTAGGGTCCAAGTTTTAAGTCCTACGTATTAATGTTTATTTCGAGAGGGTTTACTTAATAAGAGTAAAAAACAACTTTCTTTTTTATATTTGTTTTGTATTAAACTAAGTATTTATTGCGCTATAACATTTCGAGCTGTACTAGCTACTGTCAAAGACACACGTATGTAAGCCCCACAGTGAGATCTAGACGAAGGTGATGGGATTCACTTTTGACTGAGGTAAAACGCTCGTAACTCGTAACAGTATCGGTATTGAGAGTGGACGCAGACTCCACCCAAACAAAACAAGAAATGGGCATCAGAAAAATCTGGGATGTTTTTTGTTTTTTGCTTTTTTTTTGGTGAGAGGCAGCGCACAAGGAGCTAGCTCAGTCGGTAGTTTTCTCGGTTTTGGATTCATTAGGCACTGGGTTTAGATCCCGATGGAGATGTCTTAGATTCGTACAAGATCGATTGTTATCAGAAATAATGTGATGGGCCTAGCAATAATGTTCACTCTAACTACCGTACGAATCAAACAAGAGCGTACGCGCTTACCTAAATTATACATCAGAATAGAGAAGGCACACAATTAAATATATCCAATAAACCGCTAGAGTATTGAGGCCAAAATCTTAATATATGACACGATGGTAAACTTCTTTTGTGACAACACCAACTTTGATTTAAAGTTCGCCGCACGCGTGATATAGTTTATAAAATCAACATATGCGCATAATATGTAGTGAAATGCACCGTGTCCAATTATACTAGCAGTTTCCGTGTCAACACAAATACTTCACCTCGGTCCAAGGAGATTTCTAAAATTGGAAATAAAACTTTTCGCGTGTTTTTAGCGGTTTAAAATCTGGCTGGCCCATCACTTGATGGCGCACGGGGATGTGAAACTAACCCAGACAGAGAGAGGTCAGAGGTCAACAGTGTGCATGCCGGCTATGGGCAGCTTTAATTACAAATCTCAAAGTGAAGCGATCACTATACGTACTGGTTTACCAATCTACCAAAGACACGTTACAGCGTGTGATTGGTTGGGCGGACTTCCGTATTGGACGAACAAGCTGTAGCAATGTGGAGGTGTGGCCATGCGATACTATTACCCCTGCGCCTGCTCGTTGGACCACTGACAGGATCTAATACACAAGTAAAATCGCTCTCAGAAACTAAAGCTTTTGCAAGGTTAATGATAAAGCATTATTAACTTCATTAATTATGTCTAGAGAATGGGCATTATTAACTTCATTAATTATGTCTAGAGAATGGGCTATCGTGTACGTTGGACCCGTGATACAAGGACGCCAGGTAACGCAATTGTTAGGGTGTGCGAGTTCAAATCAGACGCCATCCGTTACCTACTGTCTATCACGGCGAAAAATAAGATCTTCGTGTGAAAAGATCTGGAACTAAACAGTGTGGCAAGAGAGCTTTCGGTGCTGCACCGAAAATATGGAATAGTCTATCACCAAACATAAGAGAAAAGGACTCCGAAACAACATTTGGAAAGCTGTTAAAACGGATTTCCATAATGGCCTAGCTTATTAAATTGTATGCGAATCATGTTCTTGTATATAAGAATGTCTATTGTTTATAATCTATGTTTTATGTTATTATATCATATTCTTTTTTGAATGAGACTTTTATGTGTAAATACTATATATACTCTATAAATAAACAGTATTCTTCTTCTTCTTCTTCTTCTTCTTCTTCTTCTTCTTCTTCTTCTTCTTCTTCTTCTTCTTCTTCTTCTTCTTCTTCTTCTTCTTCTTCTTCTTCTTCTTCTTCTTCTTCTTCTTCTTCTTCTTCTTCTTCTTCTTCTTCTTCTTCTTCTTCTTCTTCTTCTTCTTCTTCTTCTTCGATCCTTTACTCAAAGGCCGCTCTGTTTTGTTGTGGCTGCTGTTGTTGTTGTTGTTGATGTCGCGAGTCCATATAAGGTGTCAGACTGAAGCAAGTCGCGCTAATTCCCCCTGTCTCCGTGTGACAGACTGACAGCACGTCAAACTGTCAGGCGTCAACCTTCAAAGGTGGAATTGTTGTTGTTGTTGTTGTTGTTGTTGTTGTTGTTGTTGTTGTTGTTGTTGTTTTTGTTGTTGTTGTTATTATTATTGTTTATGTTGATGTCGCGAGTCCATATAAGGTGTCAGACTGAAGCAAGTCGCGCTAATTCCCCCTGTCTCCGTGTGACAGACTGACAGCACGTCAAACTGTCAGGCGTCAACCTTCAAAGGTGGAACTCCTTCATGGGTTAGCCCAGCTGCTCACCACGCGCTTTAAGAAACTAGGACGCGAAAAACCCACACAAACACTTGAGCATTACAAATTACAAATCAGGACCATACTATCAGGTCTTTATTGTTTGTTGCTCGAAAAAAATCTATATCAAACCACATTCACGCTTAGATAATTAAGTTTATCTTGAGCACACCTACAGGAAGGCACGATTGTTTTTTCTGACATAATGTATACAATGACACACAACAATAATTGCCAATTCTTCCCTAATTACTGTAAGTTAATGTTAATTCATCATTTTATCTACTTAATGTGTCAAGTTAAGAAACGCCTGTACAAGCTGACTTTGGCGTTTGTTGACCTTTGGCTCATTCTGTTTTATAAACTCAGAAAGTTGGTCGGGTGGAGGGAGTTTCTGATTGAAATGTGTCTGTTGGCCTGCGGGTAGGTGAAGTAGCTGTTGTGGTATAATCACCAGCAATAATAATACTGTATTTAGTGCAAATGGTTATGGTCGACTGTGACCAAAATAAAAGCCTTCTATGTTATGAACTAAGTCTATCACAGACAAAAACATAAAATATCTGAACCTGACCCCCTTCCCTGATTGGTGCTCTTACTAATACCTCACATTTTATTTCTGCTACTGCTGCTGCTGCTGCAATTCCTAATACTACACTTTTTACTTTTGTTACTGCTGCTACTAATACTACACTTCCTACTTCTGCTACTACTAATACTACACTTCCTACTTCTGCTACTACTAATACTACACATTTTACTTTTGTTACTGCTACTACTAATACTACACTTTTTACTTTTGTTACTGCTACTGCTAATACTACACTTTTTAGTTTTGTTACTGCTACTACTAATACTACACTTTTTACTTTTGTTACTGCTACTGCTAATACTACACTTTTTACTTTTGTTACTGCTACTACTAATACTACACTTTTTACTTTTGTTACTGCTACTGCTAATACTACACTTTTTAGTTTTGTTACTGATGCTACTAATACTAGACTTTTTACTCTTGCTCCTGCTGGAGCTACTGCTAATAATACTACACATTTTACTTCTGCTACTGCCGCCATACAAAAGTCTTTTCCTTAAAAACATTACAAATTAATAATAGTTGTTAAAGTTTGAAGCAGTCATCGCTGTTACAAGGAAGGCAATTGTTATTCAGCCGCATTCAAAATAATTGAAAGCAGCGGAAAAGATTTTCTTCTATTGGGGACCATGCACATTTTATTACCACTAGGTCTGTGGTTCTTGCGTTGAATGCCCGGCGAGGGTATTGGAGTGGTCAGATACTACAATGTAAACCCAGAGATTTTGAAATAGGACAAGGTTTCACGGTGAGGGTTTTGCGTTTGTGGCATTCGATAAGTTATGCGTTACTTCCTTCTTAACTTTTAGAATTAAAACCAAAGCTAATTCTGAACATTGTTCAACCGCCAAGTGTGGCAACAATAGCACTGTGAGCCCTTTTTGTGAAACGTCTCACTAAATCTACAGTCTCTGGTCAAACGGAACGAACAACAGTGGGTTTTATTCTTTTGATGCTTGTAATGTAACCAAGGTCTTGGTTTTCTTTCATATCTTTGGCGCTAGAAATTTCTTTAAAAACTGAAAGGTTTCTGTGAAACTTAACAAGAAGTTGAGGAAACGATCTCTCTACCTGGCCAGGTCATGGCATGGTCCAGGCGACTCATAATAATTAATGGCAGGTGGAGAAAGCTGCCCAGGTGTCGCAGACAAACAACCGGGACGCGATACTGCCTTCACACCGCTGAGTCATAACGTTAGGATTCTGGTGTTTTAGTGTGTAAACTTTAAGGTGGTGTCGTAAAAATTTCCAGCTGAGAACAACCTTTGCTTGGATCAATCCGGATAGCCGTGGCTTCGTCGGTGACATGATCAAACTGGCGCAATGTGTATAGGGGAAAGAAGCAAGTGGGAGGGGCCATTGTCGAACCTGCAACCTTCTTATAAGAAGGCGTGAACTCTGCCCTTGACCACAAAGTTCGCCGGTACGGTTAGAGTGAAGAACCTTCAGTTCTTGAACTCACGGATTTCAGGTTTGAGAGTCTGAGTGACAAAGTTTTGTTTCACATTTTTTCGCAGGCTCAGAGGTTTTCAAAGTAAAAAAAAATGTCCAACAGGAGAAGGGGAGTGTTTAGTGGCTATTCCAAGGTGAAAGACAGGTAGGAAACGAAACCTGAAAACGCTGCTAGGGATCACGTGATCTATAAACACGGACACCCAGGCGTGCCTCTCTCTGCGCATGTGCGTGAACACGACTCCTTGCACAAGTAATTAAAGTATGTACTGTGTGCACACATAATTTATCAGCAAAGCCAAGCGCGCACAGTATTAAGACCGTAACTAAGTGAGTGTACACACCAGTATGTTTTCCGCGTGTATTTTCGATGTGTATATTTTTTTTCTGTTCACACCACTCTGCGCAACCAATTTGCATGTGTATATGAGAGTCAAAAATACACAAGCGCCCAGAGCGTTCAGACCATGTGTACTTTTCACTCTGTTTTCGGCATGCACCAAACCAGAGTGTTCACACCAGTCTGTTTCGCATGTGTATGTTTGACTCTGATATACACATGCAATCAAGGGGTCACTGCGCATGCGTGAACCCTAGTGACCCGCGGTCTTCAAAACAAACACATAAATATGGCGACTGCAGAAGCCTTTATAGAATGTCTGGAGGAAGGGCCAATTTTGTATGATATAAAAAAATCCAGGCTATTTACAAAATTCTGTTTGCTCTTTTTCCATTTTGCTGGGAGAGATTGTAAGAGCAGCAAACAATTGCATCTTTCTCTTCACTGGTACTCCATTGTTCCTCTTCGCTAGCAGAACTAGACCTAGGTTTCTGGTCTTCATTGTATGCCGCCATTTCGATCGATGCCGTCAAACAAACAAGATCACGTGACAGTCGATGCGCATCGCATCAAAATATACATTCGGAAAATAAACAACGTCTGAACACTCTAAAAAAACAGAGTGCAAACTACACATGCGTTTGCTTGTGTATATTTGAATCTGCGAAAAGTACACGCCGTCTGAACAGAAATAATTCCAAGGACATACACATGGAAAAAATCCTTCGTCTGTACAGTCCCTAAGCTAAATGTTTACCGCGCATCGCGTTGTCGCGAGGGCCTGATGCTAAGTGTACGGAGTGACGTCACAGTTTCCCCGCCCTGTCCAAGGATAGAGTGGCTGCGGCTTCTGATCATCGCTCAGTCCACCTCGGTGGTTCTGCGCCGTTGTTAGTACATGTACACTGAGTGCACACAAGTTTTACATAGTCCACAATCTTCATGGTTTCCCCGCACTGTCTCTGTGTGGCAGCACCTACAATCTTCAGACGCTAGTCTTGGGTTACAACTCAGTACAGCCTGCATGGTGACGTTGAACGGTAATAATGGTGTTGCTTACAGTGCGGGGATACCATGACTCTGTCTAAGCCCGTCACATTAAACTCACACCGACCCGACCAGAGCGGGGCTCGAACCATGGATGTTCTGCGTGGAAAGCTAATGCTCTACCCCAGGGCTCCCGCGACCCTGTAAGACTCTCGGCAAACAGCGCAAACTGTTTGGAAAGGAAACCACTTCGAGTCGCGGTAAATAGTTGCCACATATGTAACTTATGACTATTAATTTTGTTTAACCGGCATGAAAGTAATCTTAGTCAGGATATTAGTTTCTGGTTTCGAAATCCACAAGCCAAATAAAAAAACAGTGGCCATATTAACTATAACTATTTAACAGAAATAGAACCCCCCAGAGTTTCCGCCCGCTCTATAACTAACAGATAATTGCCACCGACGTGTTGAAGTTTGTCGAGCTTGGCAATACACGATCTGAGCTCATTAATTTCTTCTGCGATCAAAATGAAAATTGTTAATCAAGGGTGTATGTATAGATCTAGACAAACAAGAAGGCGGCGATTTGATCACTGTGTTTGGTGTCTGTAATTAATTGTACAAGCGAAGTGACGACAAGTGGTCGACAATCAACACGTTTGGGAAGAAATCGTGGCGCGCGCGACAAGTCCGACACATAAAATGAAAAATTGTAATTTCCATGATTAATGAAACGATTGAAACTGTGGTTCACCTTACGGGGGCTACAAGTGTCACCCCCCCCCCTTTCCCCCCGAAAAAAAAACAAAAAAACAAAAAAAAAGAACAACAAAATCAATCACAAACGATAAATATGAGTTTCAGTACAACCAACTTTTTAATAAAGCGATGAAATACGACATGATTTAGCCTCGGAAATTAGAAACACGTACCATTGCGTGGAGAAGATGAGTTTAGTCATCGTCATATTGATTACAAGTGGACAATTAAATACATTTCGAAAATAGATGCATTAAAGTAGGCTGAGGAAACAGGCTGTGTGTTGTGATCTTTTTTCTTATTTTATGCAAATTTTCTGAAAATCTGGTATGTAATTATGACAAATTTTAAAAGGGGAAAATATCTAAAAACAAAATACAGATCTTTATCAAAGTTTACACATGTTAGGCCTAGTCTAGAACAAAAATGCAAGGTTTAAAATTCAAATTCTGTCCGATTTCACCCACTGTACTACCAATCCTATTTTCGGTAAAATCGTGACGCCCAAATCCCTTTAAATTGCAAGTCTTTTATGAGATATTCTGTAAAATTGTGGTAACATCTTGATGCCATTGTTATTAGTCAAGTAAAGAATATTACTGTGTATAGTTGTGTCTTTATATGAAAACATTCACGGACTTCAGGCATTTCTAACTACTATTATTCCCCTTGTCGAAAAGAAATACAATCAACTACAGAGTCAATCGATATGTACTCGGAAAGAGATCAGAGTAAAAAAGTGATAGCTGATGTGGCGCCCTCGCCAACTTATTTCTAAAATGCCCTATAAAAGTCACGAATACTGAGAATCTGTTAAGATATGAAAGGACATAGCCCATTCTACATTGGAGGTGTTTTTTTGTCTAAAGGACTTGAAAACATTATGAATCCTAAATCTCCAGAGACACCCTTACATAATCGATTTTACCAATTTATGGAGAAGACCATTATCTATGTAATAGTGAGATACGAGAGTAAAAACCCATAGGATGATGGGAAATACTAGTGAACGAAGCTTACAAGTCCAAGAGACAAATGTAGCACTGAAAACTTTCAAGTGGGTGGTATAACACACATCAGGCTAAGTACCGCTAAAGACCTAATTTCAAATCACGCATGTTTCCATCCAAACAACCCAAAAACGTATTAATTTCACTTTCACTGAGCATGACTTTAGAGTGACATTGACATTATAAAACACTCATATGGAGGAAAGATCTTTTTGGATTTGCTTAATTTACTACATATTGCAATGGTTATATGTTTTAAATATTACTAGTATATATATATTTAACCCACCAGACCAATTTATATCAGATCAGACTTTCTATTACTGCTTTGAAAAGATATACGAATAGATAAAAAAAAAGTAAATTAGAGGTTAGGTGATTGAACATGAAAGAAGAAAGAGAATCTTAGAGCAATTTGACAAACTATGCGCTTAGAAATTGGGCAATTTTATTACTTTAACATAAACAATGGTAGACTGGAAATTTTTTGGACAGTAGTGCCAGAAAAAATACAGAGAGAGAGAAAGAAAGAGAGAGAGAGAGAGAGAGAGAGAGAGAGAGAGAGAGAAAGGAGAGACAAAAAGTAAGACAGAGAGAGCAAGAGAGAGCGAGACAGAGTGAGAGAAAGAGAGAGAGAAAAAACGAGAGAAGCTGAAAATGGACAAATAGGGAGAATTTTGAGCTAGAGCCCTCTAAACATTTACAATTACTTTGTCTTTACCTTTTTCATTTTCAGATTAAGTTGAATATCTTCAGTTCTAAAAATGAGAGAGTTATAATCTGTTCAGTCTTTTAATGTACACTTAATGTTTTATAACACACTATGAACAACTCCAAAAGTCAAAGTTGCGACTTGTTCCTCACTCACCTCGGTTGATCATATATGTGACAATTACAAAAGCAGTTGAAAAGAAACTGTGTTCTTTTGAATTATAATGCTACAGAAAAATGCTTGGAGTTCAATGGACATCACAAAGACGAAATGACGACATACTAAAAGAATTTAATGTGATCAAATCAAATTTGCGTTTGAATACAATCAAAGATAGAAAAGTGAAAAATTTCGGGCACCTGAAAATCATCCAGTTTGGAAAGACATTGTTCTAGAAGCAAAGCTAAGGGCAAAGCGAAGACAGGGCAGACCTACAAAGGGGTGGATGGATGACATCAGCGACTGGCTACAAAGGAGGCCAAGAATGGATCGCTCGAAACAGAGAGCTCTCCACGCTGATTGTACGGGAGGCTACGTCAGACAATACCGACAAGGCAACATGATGATGACGATGATGATAATGATGACGATGGTGATGGTATTTAGATCTAAGAACTATTGCGGATCCCTATGGTTTATTAAGTGGTTAATACAAACGACTGTAAAGCTTTTATAATAACAATTGGAAGATTGCTGTTTTATTGCGTAAAAGACACGCCCGTGTGTGCACTTTTCCATTGAAGCGAAAGCGATAACTCTTTAAACAATATCGTCCTTTATAATATTAAAAATACTAAAAAGAAGAGTCCTTGAAGCTTTTACAAGGACTGTATTGTGGGACGAGGCGACTTCGTGCGCTTCTTTTTAAATGAAAAAAGCGGCAATTCCTTAAAAAATGTAACCAACATCAGTCATGTTTATGGCTAGAATATCTGTGGAGCGCAATCTTTTACATTTTAAACGATAACTTCCTAATACAGAATCATAAGTTGAAATACATCATTACAGAATTTCTAACAAAAGAAATATAAATTATGTTAAACCATAGTTTTGAGCGATGTCTTTTATCTTTTGTGTTTAACACCTTACAGTGATGTTCTTTACAAGTGCTTCCGTTTCTCTTCCTCCCCAAGATGCTGTCTCGCCGCTAGGGGGCGCTCCGATAGAGTGCACATCCAATCCTGTATTTGTAATCGTTGGTTAAAAGCAATGAAATCTACTCAACAGACGATCAAAGCCCCTATTTAACACTGGTCAATTAGTGGTCTGCATCATACCATTACCTTCTGTCGTTGATGCATTTAAGTTTGATGAGAATCCTACAACTGATTTGTGGCAGATCTTTGCAACTTTTTACAGCAAGCTTGTCCTAGGTGATTGTCCACTCTCTGGTATTATCAAGTGACATTATCGGCCCCTTTAAATATATGCCTTTGGCAATGCTCAGTGTAAACATTGTACTAAGACAAAATAATGTAAAAAATATGTTCTAATTCAAATCGGAAAAATACTAAACTGCACCAAGTAACTAGCTAAGCTGACCCTTGTACAATCCCCAAAAGCCTTACAGAGAACTAGGCGTCTAGCCTGTACAGATGTATAATTGGCTCGTGTGTTTTTTTCCCTGCCCCATCTTGTTTGAAATATTCAGTCATGGTGTCTGGCACGGCAAACAATTATGTCTGCTTTAGCCATGAACAAGTTCAGGTCAGTTGGTTGATGTTCTTGAAGTGTTGGTAGCACTAGATGTTTTTTTCTCTAACACAAACCCAAGGTATCTACCAACAAAAAAAAACAGCACACAAAAAACAAATACACAAAAAAACCCCAGCAAAAACAACAACGCCAGCAGAAAAAATACACACGCACAAAAAACATAAAAACACGCCGTTTTCTTTCTAGGAGCTGAAATAAGGCACCCCAAATAGAGACTAAGAGCCGTAAGTACAATGTCGCGATAGCTTACGACTCGTCCTTAGACTTCATTATGTTATAATCTTACGACCAGTCGTAAGCTACCGCAACGTTGTACTTACGGCCTTAAGTCATCGAATCGACGGAAGGGAACACATATAGCGCAACTTGAGAAACAGACCTCTGCTTATATTTACATCTCAGCATTGTCAGGGCAGATGGCCAATCCCAGGTCACGTGTTATTTCGCCCACTCAGCAGCCCTGTGGACTTGTTAACTGTCCCAACTGAGCCAAACTAATAAGGCTACTTTGGTTGTTAGTTATGAGATTTAGGAGAGATGCTCGCTTTGAGTGGCAGGGCGATTCGGCGCCACTGCATCTACACGTCGAGGGTTCGAATCCAACAAAGCGCAGTCATTGTTCGACCATTTTCACTAACATCCTACTTCTATCAATGTGGAAAAATTCCTTAAAAATCCAGATCTACTTGTTTTAATTGTTAATGTCATATGATTGACTGAAGGAGAAAAACAGTGATCTTTGGACAGATTGATAATCCCTGGATAAGGATTACATTCTTCCGCAAATAATCAGCAGTGTAAACTGTGCGACCTATGCCAAAATGATGGATCAACTTCGGTTTTTAGTCATAGAATTGACCAAAAGCAAAATTAAATAAAGAGTGATGTACTAGGTCATCTAACTCCCAGCATTGTTAGGGTATGTTGGTAATCCCAGGTTGCGGAGTTACGGGTTGTAACTTACTGAGAACTAGTCAGGGTATCCCCGCTTTGTCTCTCTGTGGCAGCACATATACTTGTCACACGTTAGTCTTGGGGCCCGTCCACAATATAGCCTATACAGTGCTGATGGTGGACGCCAAGAACAACACTTTGCCCAATCAGCAGGAGTGCAAACTTCCCAAACTGCCACATCAATACGGCTACTTTGGTTGTTCTTCATGCCGAAGGGAACACAATCTACACACTTAGAGACAGTGCCATCTACTTTAGTATTAACCTTAGCATTGTCAGGATATCTAAACCCAACAAAGGCACCGACAGTACTGACTTAGTCATTGAATTGACCGGAACACATTGTTGCATAATTATAGAAACAGCGATATACAAACTGTTTTTCCTCTCCATTATTTCTGCTTTTAATAGGACAAACGTTTCATAAAATAATGCTATAGCAAAAAACCTACAAGCGCGTCATACTTTTTGACACTTGAAGTTTAAACTACGGAGATCTTTTTTTTCTCTCTTAACAACGATAATATATTGTTTCACTTCCATTTTGGCAACCTCCGGTCTCTCTTAATAAGAGTCTTATCCCATAAACGTCGCATTGTGACGGCACTATGTTTTCTATAAAATAAAAAAGGGCACGTCTCGGTATTCGCTCACACCAGTGTTTTTTTTAACTTGATTATTGCCGCGATCATGTAAAGTTATCTGTAGTAAATTTGTTTAACTTTTATTTTCTCTCTTTTTGCCTTTGAAAGCTTTCATATAATGTGTTGATATTCAAAACAGAAGAGGGGCTCAAACTTAAAGAACCCTTTTTAATTGTAAAAATAGATAGATAGATAGATAGATAGATAGATAGATAGATAGATAGATAGATAGATAGATAGATAGATAGATAGATAGATAATATATATATATAGAGAGAGAGAGAGAGAGAGAGAGAGATAAATTGAGAGCGGCAAAGTGGGGGAGGGGGGGGGAATGGGGATACAATACAAAAATTAATAGAGAAACAAAGGACAGAAAGAAAGAAATAGTATGATTATTAGAAAAATAATTGTTTCTATGCATATGACTCAAAGGCAAATAAAATAAAACAATTAAAAAACATAAATTGACCAACAACAAAGCAAAGCAAATAGAGCAAATAACCAAACAAAAAAAACAAAATAAAGAGGAAAAGAAATATTTATTTGTTGAAATTATGCTGGCGAACTGTGTCTGTGGTTTTGTTAAATATAATAGATAATATGTGTTATATACAATTGTAAAACGGTCCATTTGACACAAAAGAATGGGTTGGAAATTTAAAAAAACAAAAAAAAAAACAAACAACAAAGCAACACACACCAACACTACATTAAAGCAAACAAAAATAAAACAAAAAACAAAAATCTAAGATAGTAAATGTTTGTGTCGAAAATATGCTACACCGCTTTTCCCATAAGCGTTACAGACTCAGAAATACAACAAAGAAAGGGAGGGTTGGAAAAAAAGATGAAAAGGAAAGAAAAAAGCTTGATCATGATGAGCATGATAGCAAGGTATGGTATCCGCGGATCCCGCCAGGGGAAGAGCTCCAAACGACACGTCCCCGGAGAGAAGGTTAGAATGCTCGGGTGGAGTTCGCTTTACTTAAAAGATTTGTCCCGCCTGGCCAAACGAGGTCGTTACTCTCGTCTCGTGAGTCTCACTGAGTCTCACAAAGTCTCACAGAGTCTCACGGAGTCTCGCGGAGTCTCACGTAGTATCACGGTGGCCTAGCGCTGAGCTTTAAACTCCCGACAACAACAACGGCGTCCACAGCGTGATTGGCTGGGCTATAAATAGAACGCGCGTCGCTCAACATCCTCTAAATGTCGGCATACCAACAAAACAAACAAATCAACTCAAGTGAACACATTGCAACACAAGGGTACAAGTGCTCTATCTAGTTTGAATAAGTATCATATTTAGGACAGAAGGATTCTCACTTAGTAGTTTTAGTGCGGCCAACAAGCCTAGCTGACTAAGAGTGTTAACTATCCTAACTCCGCCTAATATCTGAATGATATAGCTCACTTCGGTTCTATATGCAACCGCTGTCTGTTATTTTGGGAAGCCTCGAGGTTCTAGTGTTCAGAGTAATACTCCACATGATGGTGTCAGGAATCATAACAAACTCTGAGTAAGGATGGTTAAAAACCTTTCATCTCCAACAATTTTAAGGCAACAAATTGTAAATTTAAACGAATTATGATTAGTTTCAATTATATAAGTTTTAAAAAATGTTAATGGACTGTAAAAAGGAATCGTACGTTCTCTCTAGTCAGCGTAAGTGTTGCTAGAAATGTAGCCCATTTTCATCAAAGATAATTATATTCAAAATTACAGGAAACAAACATCCTCCCCCCCCTAAAAAGTTAAATTGAATCAAACCACACACAGTAAAAAAGGTATCTATCTATCTATCTATCTATCTATCTATCTATCTATCTATCTATCTATCTATCTATCTATCTATCTATCTATCTATCTATCTATCTATCTATCTATCTATCTATCTATCTATCTATCTATCTATCTATCTATCTATCTATCTATCTATCTATCTATCTATCTATCTATCTATCTATCTATTTTGTGTATTTAACTATCCATCGCTCTCCCTAGTTTGTTTTTGTGTAATGTTAGCGATTAAGGTAATTAAGACTTCTTTCTTCCTGCCTGCAGCAAAAAAAAAAACAATTACAAAACAAACAAATTAAAATAAAACAAAACAAAACAACGAAAACAACTTGAATCCTGGGCTATCGAGACCATTTAAAAATACATTGTTTCTGTTCTGTCCTATTTGACAACAACACGCTACTTTTTTATTACATTGACTAAAAGCAAAAGATCTAAGACAGCCTCATAACCTGATATACTGATTTCATCAAACAGAATCTGCACATTCTATCGATGGACATACTCGCAAGCTACTGGTTCAGAGATGAAGAAAAAATTGTCAGACGTCTGTCTTGGGACCTGTCGACGTGATAGCCCAGCTGTTTACGATGGACTTAATAAAACAATACATAGGGATACTGGTGTGCTGAATTTGTGTCCGAACAATCACGATGAGTCTCACGGACAGAGACATTTGTTCTTTACCACACAAAAAATAGACTGAGTACTCAAAAGTCAAAGGTTTTCCTTCAACCTACTTTTTAAAAGGTCTGAGTCAATACTAGGAGACCGGTTGTTGAAAGATCAAAGTTATCTAACGAAACTAATGAATTTATCTAAAAAAAAAAACGCACTTGAATGATGGAAAAGGAAGAAACGTCTGGGCCCTTGTTTGATAAAAGTAACATAAAATAAAGTTAGTATACGCAGTCTTTTTCAGAAAATTTGATATTGTTTCAAATTTTCAAATATTGGAATGCTGCAGCAAAATAATGAAAAAATTTAACACATAAGAAGTGCACATGAACAAAACTAAAATAAAATGTTCGACCAATCATGGGAACCGCGAACCTACCATTACTGAGACGAATGCTCTACTACTTGAGCCAGTTCGCCTCTTGAGTTACAACTAACGGGACTGTTCACTTAAATGATTTTAGCCACTCATGTTGTGCGTGGGTCTACACGTGAAACAGAACTAAAAAAAAAACCGATCTGATGCTAACATTGACTATGAAACATGCGAATTGTTTTAAAAATATGGTGCCTTCGTAAACTTGTGCAGGTTACCGACATGAATTTCGACATTGGTCTAGAAAGGAAGTGCATGCATGCGTGTTAAAGGTGATCGGTCAAAAGGACTAGTTGTATCTCGGTACCTTTCTAATCTGGAACTTTTAGATTTTTTTTCAGAATGCAAAGTATCTAGTCGCAGGTTAAAGATAAACTTGTCTTGTAGACGTTTTATCCACAAACAGTCTAGGTTGCAGCAAATTATATACTTTTTCCTTTAATTAATTTTGTAACCATTATTTTTTTCAACTCCAAACTGAACATACACAGCCACAATATAAACTATAGTGTGTGCGAACTGTTCAGGTGAAAAAAATATTACTAGTACTGCAATGACAAAGTATCATAACCATACTCTCTAACCCTCTCCTTTTTTCTGGTGACTGTCTCAGACGGGAGAAGTAATTAAGTTTAAAAATGCAATGTTATTGTTAATCTTTTGGTTTCATTCGAGGCTGCTCAAGTACAAAGATAGTGTAACCAATTACAGAGTGTTAACGCGAGTACAAGATACCATAGAAACTGTGAAAGTCCCGAGTCTAGAGGGAATCTATGGATACAACAGCCACAACAATCTTAACAATAACTCCGCAGGGGAGACGCACAGAACAAAGAAACGTGTGGACAATGATATTTGGTAAATAAAATACTACAATAAATTATACAAATAGCTTAGAGCTGCAAACATCTTTGCCTGTTTTTGTTTATTTTAATCAGTTTTTAATGTGGAGGATAGATACATTACTGTTTATCATTAACAAACAGGTACTATGTGATGGTATTAAGTAGTGGAAGGTAAATTCTTCTGCCCATAACTTAGAGTGAGACGTGGATAAGATAATAAAAAGACAGAGGCAGAGAGAGAGAGAGGGATAGATAGAGAGTGAGAAAGAGAGAGAGAGAGAGAGAGAGAGAGAGAGAGAGAGAGAGAGAGAGAGAGAGAGAGAGAGAGAGAGAGAGAGAGAGAGAGAGAGAGAGAGAGAGAGAGAAAGTGACAGAGCGGAGCTCTCCTGGTTTAACGTCTACTAGGTTCCCCTGGCGTATCCTATACGGCGCCAAAAAGCTTATGTCCTTTTGCGTCCCAATCGTTTAGGGGCCATTGGCGATGCGACCTGTATAATAGACCCTAAATATTTGGGATGGCAATTCTGATGGTTTAAGGTCAATAACTCAGATCCAAGCCGATTTTATACCGATTCACAATAATGTCATTTTAATAGTTGACATTTTGTGTTATTCAACGATATGCGTATTGTTCAGTTTTTGAGGTTAGTGTGGGCACATACCACGGGTGTAGGGGCCGGAAAGCTGTTGCTTAACCTCCAACGGCTACACTATATGTAGGCTGCCTTGTGGACGGGCTCCAAGATTAGCGTATGACAGATTTACGTGCCGTGACACGGGGACAGACTTGGCATGTTATTTTAAATGTAAAGAGTTAGAGAGGGTAGTTACTACGATTTGTGAACTTGTCAAACGTTAGCCTTATGGACCTTCAGCATTGTAGCCACACACACACACACACACACTCACACACACACACACACGGTGCGCACCATCACTCCTGTCTTATACTGTCACATTTATACGGACATGCACGCAACCATTAGACGGTAAACTCCCATCGTAGTTTCAAACCACTTTTTTCTCATTTGGAACCCAACGCTCTTTTATTTTTGTTAGCTCGCCGACACATATTTATATTAAATATTGCATTGCAAAAAGTTTTTTTTTAAACTTACGTAATTCTGGCCTGGTGCATGGCTAGGTGCTCAAAACGATTGACTGAAGAACTGAAGAATGCTGCCAGAGGAAAAACAAACAGAGGTCAGAGATAGAAGGAGATAAAACACTAGACAGAAAGAAAAATAAACAGAGAGAGAGAGAGAGAGAGAGAGAGAGAGAGAGAGAGAGAGAGAGAGAGAGAAAGAGAAAGAAGTATGTTGATAATTAAGACAAGTGATTAAACACAATATAACATTTTATTGTTAAAATGGTTTATGAAATATGAGTCACCTTTGAAGAACATTCACAAAACACTTCTTTTGTACAAACAATTTTGATTTAAAAAAAAAAGCAAAACAACAACAAAAACCGCAAAAAAAACAACAACAAAAACTTAAACATTTTTAAAGTTAAAAACATCACTCAAACACAAAAAGTACATGAGAAAATGCATAGACTCACCAGCGGACCACTGCTCTTCTTAATGCTGGACAGAAACAAGCTTTTGTTTACATCTATACAATGCATAACATAGACCTAAATGCTCTCTCTGTAAAAAAAAGTTGTTAAGACCCCCCTCTACTAGCAGTCACAAGTCACCGACTAGAAGTTTAAATGTTTAACCCTTGGTTGGTCTCCAGTACTTTTTATAGGTGATTTAGCTCACCCAGCCTCTTGCTCACCCACTCTTCCCCGCCCCCTTCTAACTCTTCCCCCTCTCCCCCTTGCTCACCCACTCTCTCCCGCCCCCTTTTAACTCTCCCCCCTCTCCCCCTCGCTCTTTCACCTCTCTCGTCCTCTCTCCCGCTCTCTTCCCCCCTCTCTCTATATTAGCCCGCCCACTCTCTCTCTCTTTTGCTCCGATTGTTTTGTTGTTCTCTCTCTCTCTCTCTCTCTCTCTCTCTCTCTCTCTCTCTCTCTTTTCTTTCTCTCTCTCTCTCTCTCTCTCTCTCTCTCTCTCTCTCTCTCTCTCTTTCCTTCTTTCGCCCTTTTTTATTTATTCTATCTCTCTTTTACTCTATCTTCTCTCTCTTTGCCTAGCCCCCCCCCTCAGTTTGACTGTGCGAGGGCGCGTGTTCCGTCCTAACAGACAGGTCTAGTACTGGGCGCAGAGTCGAGGAGCCCGTGTGGGCGTGTCATTTTAAAACTGCGGAGACATCAGTACATAGTCTTACAGCGGGGGGATCAATTTCACCTCAACCATCCCCCATCTAATAAAGTATCGTTTGATAAATAATTTAGCTTAATGATTGTTACATGAGCGCAGCGACGTAATAGTCTTGGCTATAGTTAGCACTACTTTAAAAGGTCGCCGATTTCAACATTCGTAATACACATCTAAGTTTCGTAAGTACAACGTCGCAGTAAGCGTACAACTAGTTATGGAGACTGCGAATAAGACAAGCATACAACTAGTTATGAAGACTGCGACTAAGACAAGCGTACAACTAGTTATGAAGACTGCAAATAAGACAAGCGAATAGCTAGTTATGAAGACTGTGAATACGGCATGTGTACAACTAGTTATGAAGACTGCGAATAAGACAAGCGTACAACTAGTTATGAAGACTGCGAATAAGACAAGCGCACAACTAGTTATGAAGACTGCGAATAAGACTAGCGCAAAACTAGTTATGAAGACTGCGAATAAGCTAGTATGAAGACTGCGAATAAGACAAGCGTACAACTAGTTACGAAGACTGGAATAATAAGTTATGAAGACTGCGAATAAGACAAGCGTACACTAGTTATGAAGACTGCGAATAAGACAACTAGTTATGAAGACTGCGAATAAGACAAGCGTACAACTAGTTATGAAGACTGCGAATAATGAAGACTGCGAATAAGACAAGCGTACAACTAGTTATGAAGACTGCGAATAAGACAACTAGTTGTGAAAACTGCAAATAAGACAAGCTTACAACTAGTTATGAAGACTGCAAATAAGACAAGAGTATCACTAGTTATGAAGACTGCGAATAAGACAACTAGTTATGAAGACTGCGAATAAGACAAACATACACCTAGTTATGAAGACTGCAAAAAGACAAACATACACCTAGTTATAAAGACTGCGAATAAGACAAGCGTACAACTAGTTATGAAGACTGCGAATAAGACAAGCGCACAACTAGTTATGAAGACTGCGAATAAGACAAGCGTACAACTAGTTATGAAGACTGCGAATAAGACAAGCGTACAACTAGTTATGAAGACTGCGAATAAGACAAGCGTACAACTAGTTATGAAGACTGCGAATAAGACAAGCGTACAACTAGTTATGAAGACTGCGAATAAGACAAGCGTACAACTAGTTATGGAGACTGCGAATAAGACAAGCGTACAACTAGTAATGAAGACTGCGAATAAGACACGCGTACTAGTCCTGAAGGCTGCGAATAAGACAACCTGACTAAGGGGAGTTGGACGCTTACTAAGGTGTTGTACTAACGAACCCAATGGCGTTTTGTAATATTTAAAGCCACATGCTAAATAAACAAAAGCCTGATCATTGTACTGGTAACATCTGATAGGGTCCCTACAATTGTGATCCTCTGAAACCCGCACTTAATTATAAACAGTTATTTATGGATGTATTGATAACAACTACAAAAAACATTTTTCCTGATGCCTTTAAAACAATGTTTGGTACTTTGATTTGCTTTACAAAATCATTTTATACTTTTGGCAGCGTGTTGTTTGATTAACTTTTCTTTCTTTTCACCATTCTTTCGTTACCTCAGTAAAAGAAGGTGTCAGAAACTAATACAAATTTTAGTGCGCTCTTGATCAACATTCATTTTTTATTGAGTTTGATTTATTGCCCCGTTCAGCTTTTGACAAAACGTGCTTTGATATGCAACATGTATGACTAGTCTCAAGAGTCGCTGCTAAGGAGAATGGAGATCTAATCTAGATCGCCTTCCCTAGGAAACAACTTTTTAAAATTGTAAATTGTAAATTAGTTGATCTAACCAAATGACGAGACAGACAATGTCGCACACACACAAATCTTCAGAGACTAGGAGTGGTAAGTGCAACGTCGACATAGCTTACAACTAGTTGTAGGACTATGTGATGAAGGAGGCTGACAGCGACTCGTGCTTCCCTGCGTGACGGATGTCTTAGGACCAGTTATCAGCTTGCCGTGACCTTGTACTTACCAAGATGCCTCCAAAATTAACAACACGGGTGATCAAAATAAATAAACAATTGCATTTAGAGCCAGAGCGAGCTATATCATTAAAATTCAATTCGGTGACTTTGTCTTTTATTTTGGATAGCCTAGATGGAAACGCGTCTGTTGCGCCTGTAATACGACCAGACGGCGTCATTAGCGTGTCGTTGTACAACCATACGCACGCAGTATATATATCCAAATTGTTCTAAGCGGTCACGGTTGTGTCTTCGTACAACCGTATGCACGCAGTATATATATCCAAATTGTTCTAAGCGGCCGTTAGTCTGTCGTTGTTCAACAATATGCATGCAGTATATATACCAAAATTGGTCTAAGCGGTCGTTAGTGTGTCTTTGTACAACTTTATACACGCTAGCTATCCGTACCAAAAGCACTGTGAGCGTTATTTGTGAACGTCTTGCACAACACGGCCCGACACGCTCGTGAGCAAAACTTACTGCGTCAACTCCGGGCTCACACGGACAACTCTGTGAAACCTGTGGTATTGCCTTGGTCTGTAACTAGACATGGGTTAGCGGAAAAACCAAACATTATTAGATTTTACTGCCTAAATACACCTCATTAATTAAAAAGTCCACGCGATATAGTTGGCTAACTTTAGTACGTTATTCCGAAATTTAACATTTCAAACTAAAATCACTAAAATAAAAGTTTCGGACATTTTCGGTTCCTTTCGGGTCTTTTTCAGACAACCAAGATTTTAAATCACCAGTAGCCTGAGGTCTGACTAACAGTATAACATTTATCGAAATTCTGGAAAAAATCTAAAAAGACAAACCGCAGAAAGAGCGCCGTTCGTGACTACATGAAAAATTCAACAAACCAGGTGCCGTAGGTACAACTTAGTGTGCAAATCGCCCTAAGAATATGCGACTAAGAAACCTTACGACTTGTTGTAACCCGCCGCGACTTTGTACAGATAGCCCCAGAGCTTTAACTTGCAGACAAACTGAGCGCATAGTGCAGGTAATCGCATGCGGTGTTGTTCATATTTCATTTATATAGGACGTACACAGCACTTGGATTACTCGTCTGTCTGGGCTACTGTTGTAGCTCTACCACTCGCTATGGTTTTTCTTTTGTTTTTTTAAAATTTTATATGGATTGCATTTCTTCTGTCCAATCTTTCAATTTTGTGCACCAAACGGTGGCTTACGATTTGTACGCTTTTTGATACTTATGTTAAATAGTGTGCATCTATCGAGGTTATTAATACTTTGCTTCACGCTTTAGCTTATTGTCATCGTTCAGTGTGTAGATGTATCTGTGAGAAAAAACAAAACAAAACATCACATATATCAAATAGCAACAATGTACCGTTTCTGAACGATTGTGGGTGTCGAACCGCGCACCTTCCAGAGTGTTTAAAAAATACATTCGTAGCTGAGACATTGCACAACAATTTATAAACAAGTACAGGAACACCTAGTTAGACTCTAATACTAACAGGCTTTACAATTTGTCTTATACTAAAAAACCACAACACTTTCAATAGAGATATCATTAATAGCCGACACGTTTACGACACTCTAATATCACCTAAAACTAAGAACCTGAGAAAACAATCTTACCTGGTGTACTATTGATTTAACAAACAGTATGGTACGTGAACTAAACGCTCTCTTCACCTTCTCTGTGCTTGATTAAATCTCCTAACAGCCTCTTTTTCACGTGTTACATTTATAACACTATTCCGCCATAACTGTCACCAAAAGTTTGAGTTTGATTTAAAAAGGAGAGTGGTAATTGACGTTCAAACATTGTACATACAATTCTTGATGGAAACTGATTCTAATAAGACTTTTTTTAAAGCGACTTTATCTGTAAATCTGTAAATCTTTTCTGCCTACCCAATCAGAACGCAACACCTGGCAAATAGAAGTTTATGTTGCATTTTAATATTCAGAATGGTGGGAACAGAAGGTTTTTCAACAATATTTGCAATCAATTTCACAGGGTCGAGATATGAAAAGAGAGAAATAAATGTAGGGAGGTAATGGTAGTGGTAATGGTAGTGGTAATAGTAGTAGTAGTAGTAGTAGTAGTAGTAGTAGTAGTAGTAGTAGTAGTAGTAGTAGTAGTAGTAGTAGTAGTAGTAGTAGTAGTAGTAGTAGTAGTAGTAGTAGTAGTAGTAGTAGTAGTAGTAGTAGTAGTAGTAGTAATAGTAGTAGTAGTAGTAGAAGTAGTTCTGAAACGACATCTAGGTATTTTAAAATTGATGGTTTTTGCTTCGATCTCGACTAAGGTGATTTTTTACCAAGTAAAAGTACCTTTGTTTGCGTTGTTAGTTAAGAGATACTACTGTTCTTACTAGCTTAGTTGATTTTAGAGGACGCAGTAGCCCTGAGGTAGAACATCGGCATCCGACTCAGGAGGTCCGTGTTTCGAGCCCTGGCCAAGTCGCCCCTACTGGTTGGTGTTAGTTTAACGTGAACGGCTGAGACAGGAGTCTTGGTATCCTCGCCCTGTCTCGTGTGTGGCAGTACATAAAATTGTTAGACGTCAGTCTAAGAGTCCGTCTACAATAAAGCCTATATAGTGCTGACGTTGGACGTTAAACCAACTGAACTCTGAGCATAAAAGCGACCTGTGAAGAAACGCCTTAAAACCACATTTTATCCCATCGTATCTTATTTATTAAATCCTCTAGAGCTTTAGAATTGTAGAGATAAAATGTAACAATATACAACTTGCAAACTTTACGCCAAAGAAAGCGTATTCAATGATTAGAAGTACTTAATTAATCATTTTGGGGAAAAAGTTTATTGTCATAATTTGAATAAGTTTATACACAACTGCAAACTTTAGGCCTCACAAAAGGGGGTGTATATGTGTTTTCCTTACATTTCTACTCTATTTCTACATTATGATTGCTGGTTGGCCTGGCAGATCTGCAGTGGATTGACCAAAACTCGGACCGCTCTGACCATCCGGTACTAAAGCCAGGCTCTGCTAGCCAGAGCTTGTAATTTCCTGGGCAGGTGATTGCCTGCTTATACGGGTGCCTGACCCCCAATCTCCTTCTGGAGAGGGAAACAATAATGACCCCTCCCCCACCCCCGCTAACAAAAAAAACAAAAAAACAACAACAAAAAAACAAAACGGAAACCAATGATCAAACACATTCAAAAATACAAAGATGAGCGCTGTTGGAAAAGTATAGTTTTATTGTTTTACGGTGTCTCTGGCTCTAATTCTGTATTTGTATAGTTCTTGATCCATACTTGTTCGTTTGCCTCTACCCCTCTCTGTTAGCCCGTCGTTCTGTGACTGTTCGCCTTTTTCATTTATGTGTCTATATGCCCCTGTATTGCTTCCCCCATTCTCTCTCTCTCTCTCTCTCTCTCTTTCTCTCCCCGTCTCTCTCTCTCTCTCTCTTTCTCTTTCTCCCTCTCTCCCTTTGATTTAATATATCAGCAACTATGTTTTTGTTCATTATATTGCCATTTAATAAGTTTAGACCGCGGACTAAGCGTAGTCTTGTACCATTTAAACGTACACGTTCTCGGGTGTCCAAGTTAAGACAATCGTTGCACTTACTACTTGGACGTCGTTTCGGGTTGTCCCATATCGGGGTCCAGCATGGTTGTATTCGATCCAAGGTCACCGTCAGGGTCACCATCAGGGTCACCGTCAGGGTCACCATCAGGGTCACCATCAGGGTCACCATCAAGGTCAATATCAGGGTCACTATCAGGGTCACTATCAGGGTCACTATCAGGGTCACTATCAGGGTCACTATCAGGGTCACCATCAGGGTCACCATCAGGGTCACCATCAGGGTCACCATCAGGGTCACCATCAGGGTCACCATCAGGGTCACCGTCAGGGTCACGGGGTACTTATTTAAGTCATTATATTATAACAACGTAACAATCCACCGCACGTATCCAAACTAATCCATCTGCATCTCTGACTCTTTTGTTTGTGTCAGATTCTCATTACTTTTCTAATAAAAATTAATTTTCAAATTATGTCCACCCACTCACTTACCCTTAACTAAAAACGTATCACTCTAAAATTATTGAGTTCAGGGGCCGTGGGACATTAGGCTTCCAACGAAGAAGGTCCGTAGTTGGAGCCCCGCACAGTGACTGACGGGCGTGGTGTTTGACCATCTGCTTGTGTCGGTGTCAGTCTCACATGACCTGGAGAAGAGAGCTCGGGTGGATGCAGATCTCACAGGTTGCCAAACTGGGCATCGTTTTAGGCTGATATATTTATCTATTCGTCTTTAAATATGCAAATCAATCTCTCCCTACTATACTTGTCTGTTTAATAAGTATCCCATTTTTCATTTGAATTTAATGTTCTCCTCTCTCTTACACATTAATTCTACTTATCATTCTTTCTCTCTCTGTCTCTATTTCTCTCTCTCTTCCTCTCTCTCTCTCTCCCCCCTCTCTCTATCTATCTCTTGTATTCTTGCTCTATAAAATGATTTATATATATATATATCCTTTGTTTCAATGTATAATAATCAGTCGCTTTAAAAGTTAAAACTTTCGTCTTGATTGCATAACCTATAGCTGCCCATGTCCCTCCCTCCGTGTCTCTCTTTGTGTCACACACTCTCACACTCTCTCTTTCTCTATCTCTCTTTGTGTCACACACTCTCACACTCTCTAACTCTCTCTCTCTTTGTGTCACAGACTATCACACTCTCTCTCTATCTCTCTTTGTGTCATACACTCACACACACTCTCTCTCTATCTCTCTTTGTGTCATACACTCACACACTCTCACATCCCTCCCTGTCTCTCTTTGTGTCACACACTCTCACACTCTCTCTCTAAAATATAGTTGTATATGTTTCCTAAAATCTCTTCTTTCTTTGAATGGATAGAAGTTATCGGCTTAAAACTTGAAACGTCGTTTTCGTCGCATAATTATATGTTTCTACATATCTCTATCTTTCTCTCCCTCTTCAAATCTCTATTTCACGCGCTCTCTGTCTCTCCCTATCTTTATATCTCGCTCCCTCGTTCTTAATAAAAGTATATACTTGTCAGCTTACATCTCGATTCTTTAATTGGTCGCTTTAAAAAAGGTTACGACATTCGTGTTGATTACAAAAAGGATTTATACCTTTCCATCCCTCTATCTTCCATTATCTTTTTCTCTCTCCTTTTTTTACTTATCTGTTTATCTGTCCCTCTTTGTATGTCTCTTTCATTTTCTACCTATTTTCTCTCTCGCTCTCTCTCTCTCTCTCGTTCCCTCTCTCTCACTTTCTCTCTCTCTCTCTCTTTTGCTATTTTTCTCTCTCTCTTTCTCTCTCTCTCTCTCTCTCTCTCTCTCTCTCTCTCTCTCTCTCTCTCTCTCTCTCTTCTCTCTCTCTCTCTCTCTCTCTCTCTCTCTCTCGCTATTTCTCTACTGTAATCTTCCCCTAGGAATCCTTATTAGCC
Source organism: Elysia chlorotica (assembly GCA_003991915.1). NCBI lineage: Eukaryota > Metazoa > Mollusca > Gastropoda > Plakobranchidae > Elysia > Elysia chlorotica. Next base: position 81,348 of record RQTK01000481.1, read on the forward strand.
GTCCAAAAATTAATTGAACACTCGAATAGAAAAAATCCATTGAATCTCTAGATGGCAACTTATAAAAGATTCATGACTTGGCCTCCAAAACTCTATTCATGGCGAAGATACTCTTCGCTTCCCTTTATTCTATGGGCAGCCCGCATTTAGTAAACATGGGACAGACTCTTCGCTCCTCTTTCATTAGGAAAAATGTTTGTGTTTGAAAACTATGTAAATCAGTATTAACACAGATAAGAACTACTGCAAAGAATGTGGTTCGTAAATGTAGGCGAACCTATAGACTTTGTGTGTGTGTACTGAAAATCAATTTATTAGACTTTTTGTACTTGTATATTTTCTTCATAATAAAAAAAAAAGATTTTCTTTAAAACAAGTTTTTAATTAACCTAACTAAGCTACTTATGATCTCCTTAGATTGGTAGGTATGATTATATTTTGAATGGTACGTATGTTGCAGTCGTACTCGACACGATTTGTGAAACGGAGTCTATAACAGCACTCTGCATCTGTCTTTTTTTTCAGATTCTCTTTAGTAGATTTTTATCTCCTCCTCTTATTGGTTTTAATCTTCAGCATTTTTAGTTTTAGTTTAAAATTTGTTTCTCTTTTAATAATAGGTACGGACCTAAAACACTGTATATACAAATGTGTGTAACCCGTATTGTTTCTTTAACCAATGCTGTACATGTGCCAGAATGTCACTGAAAAAAAACTATGTTACATGGACATGCAATACGAAGTCTTATAAAAAAAAATTATATATATTAAAGGTATTATCATAGAAAGATTATATATATTAAAGGTATATATCATAGAAATATGTGTTTAGCAAAGTTATAAGGAACTGCGGAGAGGGCATGCCATAAGAAAAGGTATACACAAAGAGAAGATGCTGTAAAGAGATATTATGCCTAGTTTACTGAAAACTAAATTTCTTTGTTATTTATAGGGCTCTTTACAGGGACCTGGTCTATAAAGCTGCTTAAAGGAGCTGTTATGATGACATGTCATTAGAGCACATTACGCGAAATTACTATACGGAAATAAGGTATGTTATTAGAACATGAGATACATGTGGAATTTGTCACATAAATGTTGTAAGATTCTGTTTCCGAAACTTGGAGATTGTTGAACCTAAAGATTGTTAAAGGTTTCAAATTTCAGCAGTCCATCTTTCACTGCGAGAGTCATTAGCCTTTCAAAATATTCTAGAATAACACGCAAGCTCAACACAAAAGTGCAAAACAAATCGAAACGTTTAACCCAATAGCGGGCAGGTCGTCAAATGTCTTAGTCCTTACAATAGGTCACAGTTTATCACAGATTAAGGAAAGGCGCAAAAGACTTTTTGAAACATTTAAAGTTTTATTGGAAGATACCTGTGCTAATTTCCAGCATCAAAATAACAAATAATATCAATTAAAAACAAATTTCAAATTTCAAAATTGCTAAATACTCGAACCACATTGCGAAAAGACAATAAAAGAAAAAAAACTGCACAAAAATCTTATTGATGTACAGTTTTAACTATTTTGAATGAATTTCAGTGAAACAAATAATGATCACGGTTGTCTTGACTACTACAACTACTACATCTACAACTACTACTACTACTACTACTACTACTACTACTACTACTACTACTACTACTACTACTACTACTACTACTACTACTACTAGTCTACTAGTACTACTGCTAATGCTGCTTCTGTCTTTGCTTATTCTGCTTATTCAACTAATAGTAGTAATCAAAATGAATACAATAAAGTGTAGGAAATATTGTCGATAGAGATCTAGACCTACCAAATATATGATTTATATCGAATTACAAACATGCGAATCGGTAATTGAGCAAAAATGAATTACATTTTTAAATTAAAGGCTTTTATAAAAACAGATCCACTAATTTGTCATGCAAAATGATACACTCTATGTAGAGCAACAGTATAGTGTGATATCGGCTTACAAGTGCCAATAATTATGTTAAGAAAAAGATTAGTTTGGTGGTGAAAATCAAATGTATTTGTCCTTACAAACTAATGTTTCTAAACCCCGTTCACAGATAAAATACATAAATCATGTTTTCCAATAACAATTACATATCTTTGAACTGTGCTTTGACTAGCTGCACTGCGCATCCTGACTGGAGTCCGCCATCTTGTAAGGGCAAATAACTCTGCGCAAAATTTGAATGTTTTAATTTAATGTTATTTCTGCCCCTTTATATGCTACAGGTGAATTTTTTTAATTTACACTTTTTATAGTGACTAAAGAGGGTTTCTATAGGGTGTCCCACTTTTTGGGCGTTGCTCTTTGTTGAGTTGGTATTATTGAAACATAAAGCCTTTTTTGAAAGAACAGTAACATTGTCACATACAACTAATTGAGCGTACAGGCCAGTTTGATTCCCGCGTGTATTTTCAATCCAAACATTTTTTTTTGTTCACACCACTCTGCGCACCATATTTATAAGACTAAAACATGTACAACCGTTCAGACTATGTGTATTTTCACTGTTTTCGGTATGCAGCAAATTAGAGTGTTCACACCAGTCTGATTCGCGTGTATGTTTTAAAAATATTATAAAACTAGATGCATAACTTAGTATAAGTACTGTAAATTAAAATTAATTAGCTTCATTTTATATGATAAGACGATTTTTGTGCTTACATTTAATGTAGCCGAAGCGGGGTTGTAGTGTGTTTATGTTTGTGTGTTGTGTGTAGTTTTTGGGGGTGTGTATAGATGTCACACCGGGTCGGAGGTGAATGTCCATTCTCCGCTAGCAGGAAATGAGTATTACAATTTACCATCTCGGTGGAGATCATTCTTGTGCTTACAAGATAGCGTGACAACCGTTACGTATCCTCACAACCATACACATTGGAATCAGATCCGTGTGAACACTCCAAATCAAAGTGAAGTCATGCGCTTGCTCGTGTATATTTGAACCTTCGAGAAGTACGTGTCATCTGAACAGAAATAATTCTCAGGACATACAGATCGAAACGATCCTTCGCCTGCACAGACCCCCAGTAAGTCAAACGTCAACCTCCATACAGCATTTGTAAACATTGTGTTAAGGGTCTTCATGTCGTTTAACCCGTTACAGAATGAATATTTCAAGCTAAGACTGAAATTCAAGGGGATATTCCAATGACAAGTTAGTATCAAATCAACATTACAGACGTTGTTTTACTCTTTAAAAAAAAAAAAAAAAAAAAAAAGAAACAAGGAAAAATTGACCAGAGCAAACTACACAAGTGTGAACGAGTGTCTATAGATTTCGCTAAGTTAAAATCGAGGTTGGTCGACTTACTCAATTTGCACTTTTTTAAGTAAGGAACCAGAAAAAAAAAGAATCTATTAGGACGACCATGATACCCAGCTCATAGCTCTCAGGACTACTATCTTCTCAGTGACTTTTTTGTCTCTCTCTACAAATGAGGTCGGCACATGAATCCAACCAGCTAACATTCTGCTTGATTCCAATAAATATGGAAATACATTTGTGAGAACAGAAGAATACAAAACACACACACACACATAAAACAAGCAAACAACAAAAACGTCAAAACAACAACAACAACAACAACAACAACAACAACATCACAAACAACAACAGCAACAAAATAAAACAATGCTGTTGACTTAAATGCATGCTCTCACCAAATGCATCTTTGCTATGCTCCTTACAATACCAAACTCCTCACAATACCAAACTCCTCACAATACCAAACTCCTCACAATGCCACGCTCCTCACGACACCACGCTCCTCACAATACCACGCTCTTCACGATACCACGCTCCTCACGATACCATGCTCCTCACAACACCACGCTCCTCACAACACCACGCTCCTCACAATACCACGCTCCTCACGATACCAAACTCCCCACGGTGAAACGCTTCCTGCAATACCACGGTCCCCTCTTCCACGATGCCATGTTCCTTACTATACCGCGGTTTCCATCTCCATAATACTACCTTCTTACAATACAACGGTTCCCATTTCGATCCAAACCACATTGGCCAAGGTGCCACGTTCCATCCGACACACCGTTCCATACGACACACCGTTCCATACTTCCATAAAATCCCGAGATACTATCACTACGATACCAAGTTCCTGACGATAGTACGTTTCTTACGATACCACGGTCACCACAAGACCACGCTGTTGTGAGAAAAGTAATTAATTTAACATTGTATCTCTATAGCAGTATTGTATTACGGGAAAACGTACCCACGATACATTGATGCCCATATACCACGCTACCAAGCTAAAAATGATACCAACCGACTACGATACCATGGTCGCCACGATACCAAGCTGAATACGATACCACGGTCTCCATGATACCAAAATAACGACGATACCATACGCCCCACGATACCAGGCTGACTACGAGACCATGGTCGCCACGATACCAAGCTGAATACGATACCACGGTCTCCATGATACCAAAATAACGACGATACCATACGCCCCCCGATACCAGGCTGACTACGAGACCATGGTCGCCACGATACCAAGCTGAATACGATACCACGGTCTCCATGATACCAAAATAACGACGATACCATACGCCCCCCGATACCAGGCTGATACAAAACTGACAACGAGACCATGGTCGCCACGATACAAAACTGACAACGATACCATGGGCCCCGCGATACCACGCAACCCACTGTACACCCCCCCCTCCCGCCACACACACACACACACACACACACACACTACACCACCCCCGCAATACCACAGAATGCCGACGAGAGTCTTTGCAGTATTCCTCCACAATGAGAAAAGCCAATGAATGAACCCGTACTCTTCCAGCTTCTCTCTGCTCGTTAAGATGAGCCAGTCCTGAGGATAATCATGCCAAGACGATGCTACCCCGGCTGCCTTCCAATGCTGAGAACTACCCACACTAATCATAGCAAATCCTAGTTTTAGTATAAAGAAGGTCCTTTTAATCATTGTCACAGATTCTTGCTTAATGCTATCAGTATCGTAAAGAGATTTACAATGTCCTTTCCAGTTTTCAGGTAACATTTCTGTTCTGAAAGGGTAGCAGTACTTGCTGTGTCTGTTTCACATATATAGAAAATTGAAAGGGTTTTATTAATTAAAAAAACCCAGCTTACTCTTCTTTGTTTTTCTTTGAGGGAGGAATTACTCAAAATTCACAATTTTTTAATGCATTGTCATGTCTACAGTTAACATTTCGGAAAACATGTCACATTATTAAAATAAAAATTTTTGTTTTGTTTATTCAGATGGACACGAGCATGCCATGACATACATTGAGTATCTCAAGTTCGGACTTTAAGACTAGGTAGTTACGGTTTACATTGTATTCATCAGATATTTTCATGATTTAACAATGTAAATGATTTTCCTTGTACAATTTGAATACAATTTCTTCCTATAGATAAAAACTAATCTTTCTTATTTCAACATTTTGACCTTTTTATATTTGCGTATAAGTATATTAAGTAAATCAACAGCACGAAAATGAAAAAGTGAAGCAGGTAACTGTGGAGAAGTAGGCTTTATTTCTCGATGGCAGGATGATCACAGCTCTAACGACTTCCAAGTTACCTAAGAGTTACATGCTTATAGGTTTGAACATTTTGCATATTTAACTAATATTATTGTAATGCATAATCGTTTAGTTACTTACGCTAAACATGAGGATATTGCCAGAATTTGTGGATAGATTGCAAACTGTCTGTATTTTATCCCAGTAAAACTAATAATATCACCATAACAATAGATATATCTACAAATCGTTAAAAAGAAACCCTGAGGGAAACAAATCATAAACTAAACAAAATGTACTAGGTTCATTCTTTCCGACAAAACAAAATACATAATTCACAAAATACCACATATTCTTAGATCAGTTTTTATGTTGTCTTTGCTTTTCGAAATATGACAAAATGCATACGCTTTTTTATTTTTATTTTTGTTTTATTGAGTTGCTGAGATCAATTTTACGGCAAGTAAACAATGTTCTATTTTTTTAAATTTTTAATGGCAAAAAAAAAAAAAAAAATCCAAGATGGATCAGTCCAAAGCGTATTCCTAATAAATGTTTAAACTGTTTGCAGCGTAATTTTATGTCAGATTTATTTTTATTCAATACGTTTGCGTGCTCTATATGTCTAAGTGTGAATTTACTTAGGAGCCACAATTCACAACCCGTGCAAATTAAATTGTGGTGAGCAATAATTTAGTTAGTTAAAACAACTGCAGAGAGAATGATGTTAGTGTTTTATCAAATCTCTGATGAGCATACATTAATCGTCTTATGATTCTGTGCCTCTAACTGTGTAATTGAATAAATTGATATGAATTATTTACTTAAAACCTTGTTTACATTAAATCACGAAAAAACCCCACAATGTATAGAAACAATAAAAAACACTGCAATTATACAATAAATTAAAATTATGAACTTCACAATTTTGACAATTACGCAAATAACAAAATGTACAATGTGTACTTAAACTCTTAGGAACATGGACATAAAAGAAATAAACCAACTGGATTTCCTTTATACAGTTCAAAACATCTTTAACTGAGCAAAAAAAAATCCTCAATCTTGTAAAAATCTCTAACTTCGAACTTTATCGATGCTAGCTGTATATAATCTTCTTATGGTAAAACGAAATACGTTCTAAAACTCTTCCTTGCACATAATTACATACTAATGGAAACATTAATTCTGATTAGACAGACTGATGCTTTTCTAAAGATCTTTCATTTTAATTCGTCACTGCAAACTGTTTCTACGAGTGTTCCTTGCATATGGTTTTATATTGAGTTAAGACAAAAATTCTTCTAACTTATTACATATTTTTTAAATTAATATTTATTGCGTTTCATCTATATACTTATCGTTACATTTTTTGAATATTGTATAACTGTTTCACTGTTTTAATTATCATATTCACTATCTCTCTACCACTCATCATAGCTTAATCGGAGTTTATACTATATATGATATTTTCGGAATATTAAGTTACTTTTTGCTGTAGTAAAAATCTTTAAACTCTATTAGTATACATTGCTAATCATTTTGAAATAAATTTGTAGTAAAAGTGTGTGGTTCCCAGGACCCCCCAGCGTCTGCCTGTAGCGGTGGTACCACGTCGTCCTCGTCTGTGACAGTTCCTGACGGCGACGATCGGCACATTTCGGGGGCACCTGGGAGAGGAGAAATGTTGGTGAAGCATCTATAGGACAGATCATTAAGACACACATTGAAACAAAGTGGTCTGTGACACCTGACAGAGGAGAAATGTTGGTGAAGCATCTATAGGACAGATCATTAAGACACACATTGAAACAAAGTGGTCTGTGACACCTGAGAGAAGATAAATGTTGGTGAAGCATCTATAGGACAGATCATTAAGACACACATTGAAACAAAGTGGTCTGTGACACCTGAGAGAGGATAAATGTTGGTGAAGCATCTATAGGACAGATCATTAAGACACACATTGAGACAAAGTGGTCTGTGACACCTGAGAGAGGAGAAATGTTGGTGAAGCATCTATAGGACAGATCATTAAGACACACATTGAAACAAAGTGGTCTGTGACACCTGAGAGAAGATAAATGTTGGTGAAGCATCTATAGGACAGATCATTAAGACACACATTGAAACAAAGTGGTCTGTGACACCTGAGAGAAGATAAATGTTGGTGAAGCATCTATAGGACAGATCATTAAGACACACATTGACACAAAGTAGTCTGTGACACCTGGGAGAGGAGAAAATAATGTTGGTGAAGCATCTATAGGACAGATCATTAAGACACACATTGAAACAAAGTAGTCTGTGACACCTGGGAGAGGAGAAAATAATGTTGGTGAAGCATCTATAGGACAGATCATTAAGACACACATTGAAACAAAGTAGTCTGTGTCACCTGGGAGAGGAGAAATGTTGGTGAAGCATCTATAGGACAGATCATTAAGACACACATTGAAACAAAATAGTCTGTGACACCTGGAAGGGACATAATCGTTGGTCACTTTGGTCAAGCTAGAACAGAGGATCCTTTTATAGACTCATATTTAAACAACCTCTCCCCCTCTCTCTTTCTTCATCTCTATCTTTTGCTATCTCTTTCTGTCACTCTCTGCCTTCTGCCTCATCTTCTCTCCTTTTGCTTTCTCTGTCTCAGTATCTCGATTTCTCTATTCCCTACCGCCCCGTGTATCAACCTTTTAATGATTATATTTATCTCACACCCTCCTCTATGTCTTCTTCTCTCACTGGCTCTAGTGTTGTTTATCATTTTTGTTTCTCTGTCTATCTGAAATGTGCACGAACAGAGGGTAATACATTTGCGAAGTTAATCGGCGATGCGCACACAATTAATATCTTACAAATGTTACGATTGGACCCATGGCTAGAGGCGGGACTAGATCTATCAGGAGTTTGTCTCAGTGTGTCACATGATCGGTTCCCTCCACCAAGATCAAGGCGTAGCCAGGCAGTCTGACAGGGGACAGAACCTGGCCCTCCCTGCTTAGAAGCTGCGCCTTCTACCAACTGAACTACATCGACCTCTTAGCTACACATAATCATAATTATGTACTCTTGATCATAGGACGGCATAGTGGCCGAGGTGGTAGAACGCTCGGCTTGGACTCAGAGTATACACGGCTGGGTCCCAAGGTCGGGCGAATTTGTCAGATCTACGAGAAAACTGAATTACATCACCGGTTACTCTCAAGCGGATTTTCTGGTTTCTGACGTTGTGCCTTAAAAAATGTATCAATGTGAAAAGAAACACTCATAAAAACAAAGAGAAAAATATTGACCTTCATACTCCGAAGCACGTGGGTTCTTTAGGGTTTTTAAAGTTAGAATGTTAGATTACTTTACTTACTACCACGGTTCATAAAAGTCGACTTTGCCAGTTGCTCTCTTGTCAGAGTCCACAGACCAGCCCTCTACGGCTGCTGGAAGTTTGTTATGCTGGTTCCAGTACTTGTAATTGGCCAGAAATCTTTGCAAAAATTCATCGGAGTAGGAACTGGGTGTTAACTCGCCTCCAGGAAACATGCTCTCCTCCGCAGATCCAGCGTTCATGGCTCCGAGCTGGGCCCTGGTTATCTGAGATCACAGTGATAGAGATAAACAATGATGCTAGGTTGGATTCAGAAGAAGAAGAAGAAGAAGAAGAAGAAGAAGAAGAAGAAGAAGAAGA
>RQTK01000481.1:102215-118744 GCA_003991915.1 Elysia chlorotica
TTATTACTATTATTATTATTATTATTATTATTATTATTATTATTATTATTATTATTATTATTATTATTATTATTATTATTATTACATGCTCCTCAAATGCATAATATATTTATTTATCAGAAAATGTTAGGAGATAAATTACCAAAACTTTAGATAAATTACCAAAACTTTAGTAGGTTTTCAGTTCTGAGGAAGCAAACACTTACTTGAGAATTCCCGCCAGCTGCTTCTCTCTGTCGAAACTGTTTCCTGCGTAACGACGCAGTCGGTTGCCGGCAAGGACGAGCAAGTTGGTTTTGTCTTTCTTGCCTTTCTCCGTCCCTAACAACTTGATGGCCTGTTGTGGGATGTGAGAGAAGAACAGCGTTATCATTTTTTGATCGGATGTTTGAGTAATCAAGCTAGCTAACATAAATGAATTTTCTACTTGAATTTAAAAATTGAAAGATGTAATCATGGTTGCAAGCCGGCTCATGTTATAGAGTGTAAAGGAGGTAGCGGGTTTGATCCTATGACTGGGAAAACTTGTTTGTGAGAGAAAAACAGCGTTATCATTTTTTGATCGGATGTTTGAGTAATCAAGTTGGCTAACATAAATGACTTCTCGACTTGAATGTTAAAATTGAAAGATGTAATCATCGTTGCAAGCCGGTTCAATTTAAAAAGTGTAAAGGAGGTAGCTGGTTTGATCCTGTGACTGGGCAAACTTGTTTGTCGGATTTTGTCCCTACTGGTTTGATTCGTGTCGGTGTAATGTGACTGTCTGAGACGGAAGATATAGTATTCCTCTACTGTTTCTGTGTGGCAGCGCATAACATTCCCAGTTTCTAAGTGTTGAGGCCGATCAGTATACAGGAACTATGAGATTTAGCTTTTTACTATTTCTAAATGGGAGATGTTCAGATCAATAAGAAAGGATCCATCATGTCAATGTGCACAATATGTACGGTATGCATCATGATGAGAAAAGGTTAAGCATGGTGGCATTGAGACCCACTCAATCCTCCCTGGTTACAGACTGCTACAGGTAAAGTACATAGTTTGTCTATATAGCCCCCTTGCCTGTATGTGTGAGAGGTTGGATATGTGCGTTCCACAGCAGAGGGCACTGTCCACTCCTTCTATGGTGACCACTCGAACTGACCCCACATGGTCAGCCGGCAGGCCAAGACCTCGGAACTGGTCAAGGAGAAAAAATAAAATAAAACATATTTTTTTTAATTGACAGTGTAAATTATGGTAATTTGACACTCTAAAAATATATTAATGTAAGTCTAAAAAGTCAATCAATCCGTGTGGCAGCATATGAAAAAGTCAGATGTTAAGCTCGAGATATGTCAACAATATAGTCTACATGCAGACATTGGATGTTAACATTAACCCTTTTCCAACGAGTTGCACACGTGTTGTTTTGCATTGATATGATCTTGTGCTTCCATTTTGAACTAATTAAAAAAAAAAATCTAAACTTTTACTTTTTATAAATTGGCACCACTGACATAAACCTTTTCAGTACACTGCATGATATTAGGCCTATTCTTTTTGTGTGCACTATTTTAAGGAATTTTCAAAAATGTATAAAAGGTAAATTCTTTAATATTTATAATTTCAAAATGAAAGATGTACAAATCAATACAAAGAGGTGCTAGCACAAAACCATATCAATGCGCACAGCATGATTGTGTGTGGTGTGACAGACAAAGATCAAGGCCAACCTTTAACAGCTCTGGATCATCTTTGTCAGGGTAGAGGGTTGGGGTGACCGAGATCTGACGCCTGATGCACTCGTTGACCTCTTCCTCCACCTCCGCCAGCTGATTGGTCGAGAACGTCGGAGTGCCTAGCTCTATCGTCACAATGTCACTGCCCAGGTTCCTGAGATCACGAGATGAAATAATTGTATATCTCTGATTTAATCAATTTTAAGTCCTTCAATTTTCCTGAAGTCTTTGTCACATTGCCATTACAGATACTTATATAAGTATACATATAATATATTGTTTTAAGGGGTTATTTGTTACTTTTTTAAACCCCTTCAGTATTAACCCTGAAAGCTGTTAAATCACTCATAAATTTTTTTTTCATCCATTTCATAGGCGTTGCAGCTGATTACATTGGCTTTTATGTTTTCTAAGGTATATATAAATATCTTCTATGGTCATAGCTGTAGCTCAGAAAGAGACAACAAGGTGTTTTACTGTTTGATGCTGTCATTGTAGAAAAACTATCAAATATATAGATAAAAAAAAATCAACAAGATCGGAGTGACAGAATCCAACCTACCAGGAAGTCGTCTCATACCCAAACTTGTGATCCACAATGGCCGTAATCAAATGTTGGGCTGAAAAACAAGATGGCACCATTAAAAAATAATTTGATGAGCTTCATTAGTTCATTTGAAAATTTTAAGCAAAAAAAAAAAAAAAAAAAAAAAAAAAATTATTATACCTTTTGTCTTTTAGTACTTTTTAAAATGAATTTCTTATCTGATGCATTTACCTGATTTTACTGCAAACAGTGTGATGTTTTCAAAAGTACATTTTAAAAGATCTTGTTTTGCAGAAATCTGAGAAATTACGTCATTTGCGAATATTAATTTTTTTTTAATATTGCTGAAATCTTTAAAAAAAAAATTGGGAATGTATTATTTCAGAGAAGATCCCAATGCTTCCAGAAACTTACATCAATCAATGGTAGACTGTGCAGCTTGTAATATGAATATTGCAAATTTGAACTACTTACAAGCCACTTTGTTTTTTCCCTATCAGCTGTGTCATTGTCAGTAGGATGTGACTGGACAAGCCGCAGGTACTCAAATCTTTGTGCCAGTCTTCGATATGGATCTTCTTTAAAATTCTAAGAGGTATTAAATGGGAGAGAGCTTTGCTTTCCCCAACCTTGCATCGATGAGTCTCACCTGTGTGTTGTTGCATGTGATCAAACCGACGCTGCCAGTCGACTTTCAGCGAAACGTCTGTTCCCTCTGGAATCTCTGACGGCAGAAAGTGGACAGCATCCTCCCACGACCTGGTTATCTTCAGCACTGGAATGTCGTTTATCTGTGTAGAGGAGCAATGACTATGCAGTGGGATACGCTTAAGATAAACCTTTTGGGAATATCCTAAAAGTTAATTTTATCTCTAGTTTATATAAAAACAGTGACTTTATAGTGAAAATAATGCAATTTGATGCCTGGGAAAAAGTTTATAATACAAAGCAATAGTTACCTTAAACAGGTTTATCTTAAGAGGATTTCATTGTAAATGTGAGACAATCACGGTGAAACGGGCAGAAATCAAACATTTGACTTTTGGAGGAATTTACAGTGTGCCAATAAGCATGATTTTTAATACACTTTAGGAGGTTAAAAAATGTAACTCTATCAGAAATAATCTTATCATTTGAAATTGAAAAAGGTCAATATAGAGTAGTTTTCATTATCTTTAGAAGACTCTAGCTCAAAACTTATATATATCATAATTACATATTTCCAAGATTTAAATAAAACAACGTAAACCAACTTTTATAATTTATGCCTTAAAGACTCCCTTTTTTATATAAGCCAAAAAAAATTGTATAATTCTAACTTTTTCAGTTTTTAAATTTATGTTTACTCACTGTGCCTCGATCATCCGGCTGAAATGAAAAAAAAATTCTTTTGAATATTAATATTTACCAGTTCATGTTTATCATTTAATCATGTAATAAAACTCTCAAAATGTGATCTTTAAATTTATTAGGACCATTTTAAACTCTTTCTCCATCCACCTAAATGTATGTTCATAAAGAGAAAAAAAAAACCAAGCCATCTTGCAGTACATGTACATAGAGGAAAAAAGAAACTAAGCGAACATTACATTTTGTTTTCTGAAGAGTGAATTATCTTTCTTTTAAATATTTGTCTTGGGGAAAAAACAGGGAAGAGTAAAATATACATCAGGTAAAAGATGTTTAACTTCCCAATGTAAATATGCTGATAGGCACACACACACAAACACTGCTATGATCAAATTACCTGCCCTCCACCCTCAGGGAACAAAATCGTATCCTCGAGGATCACTTCATAACCTTTGACTTTGGTTTTCTTTCCATTCTCGAGAATAGTTGTACTTGCCGGTTTGCAGCTCTTCACCTTTGTCCTGTACTGGAAGGAGAAAATGTTTAACATTAACCTTAAAATCCTTTTGAAATAGACAACAAAATTAATATATATAAAATAGGAAATTAATAAAAGGAATAAAAATATTTACAAATCAAAGTGCCTTTTAAAGGAATTTAAATACATCAAGGAAGCCCAAGAAAATGAAAGTGCCCATCTCTTGCTTGCGCATACCACAATGTTTTTCGTGGTCTCCCTAGAATCTGGGCTATGCAGACCACGATTGTGGTCTCGGAAGACACTTTCCTACATATTAGGCCTATATTGTATAGCCTAGGGCCTACATATTTTTGTTGTTGTTGAGATATTTCTAAATCTATATTTTAAATAAGATCAGATAAAACATAGATAGGATTTTCACATCTAGATGTAGACTAAATCAACTCTAACTCCAGATTTTCAATTTAGATAAGATTAGGTTAGGCCTAGAGATCTAATCTAGGTGCTCTACCTCTTTCAAGTAGCTATCCTTCTGACACATAAAACTCATCGCGAAGTAGGTAGAATTTCGGTCAAGATTTGAGTTTAGGAAAGGCCTCAAATCCTGTAAATTTTCTGAGAATTGTACCTCAATACCGAATATTTTAAATATGTTTATGATGCAATATTTTTGTCACACCGACACAAACACATCATTTTACAAGATGTTTGTTTGTTGATATTCTCGAGTTGACAAAACAAAAGCGAAAGTAGAAAGAATGTCAAATTGTCAACATGGTTGATTTATTCAAATGCAGTAGCTAAATAGCAGTATATACAAGATCTACATGATCTAAGGCTTTATTTGGCTGTGGAAAAATTTAATGATGTTGTGACGAGAGAAAAGTGTGGGGAAAAATGCATGAGGAAAAAAATAAGATTTACTTAAATTATATTTTTATGTGTCGTCATCATCATGATCATGATCATAAAGAGATAGATAGATAGAGAGAGACAGAGAGAGGGAGTGCTGAAAACTAAATCGTTTATTTATTTATTTATTAAAAAAAAAAAACAGATTATAAATTATAGAGTTACACATTTTTGGCATTGAGTGCATGAACTAGAATTAAACACATAGTCGTATTGTGTAAACAATTAGGAATGAAAGGCAGAGAGAGAGAGAGTGAGAGAGAGATTGGTCTAGAGGAGAGGCCGGTCCAAAAAAAAACTAAAAAACTTTCTGAAGGATGAGCAAAATGGGATAGCAGTCCTGTTGCTATAGCATACACGTATGTTCAGAAAAAAAAAAAAGAAAGAAAGAAAGAAAGAAAGAACGAACGAAATCGCACCCAAAGAGAAAGAAGAAAACTTGCCCAAAAAGAAACCGCTAATTTGCTCACGATTTAGTTCTACATTTTTTTCCAAACCCCAAAAGTATCAAACAATTTTCGCAAACAAAACGCAAGCCCATAGCCTAAACTTAGAGATCCATATTTCGCTGCAGCCTTCTAATGTTAATTTGATGTAAATGAGTAAAACAAATGAGACATTTCCGGTGGCGAGCAGGCGTTAAAATTGCCCCACTTTGATCTATTTGCTTTACTAAAACTCTCGTATTGACCCAGTCGTGACTCTGTTATGTCATGTTATTACAGTAAGTGTTTCTCCGTTTGGTGAGCGAGTGAGTTCGTTCGTCCAATGTCAACAACAAAGCTTTATCATGGACAGACCCCAAGACTTAGATTTTTTTAGTTTAAGCCTCTTGATTCCCTGTGGAAAAAAAAAAAAAAAGAACTTTCAGAAGGATGAGCAAAATGGGATAGCAGTCCTGTTGCTATAGCATACACGTATGTTCAGAAATAAAAAAAAAAAAAGAAAGAGAGAAAGAACGAACGAAACTGCACCGGAAGAGAAAGAAGAAAACATGCCCAGACAGAAACCGCTATATTTGCTCACGATTTAGTTCTACATTTTTTTCCAAAACCCAAAAATATCAAACAATTTTCGCAAACAAACCGCAAGATCATAGCTTAAACTTAGAGATCCATATTTCGTTACAGCCTTCAAATGTAAGTTTGGTGTAAATTAGTAAAACAAATAAGACATATCCGTTGGCGAGCAGGCGTTAAAATTGCCCCACTTTGATCTATTTGCTTTACTAAAACTCTCGTATTGACCCATGCGTGGCTCTGTTATGTCATGTTATTACAGTAAGTGTTTCTCCGTTTGGTGAACGAGTTGGTTCTTCCAATGTCAACAACAACGCTTTATCATGGACAGACCCCAAGACTTAGATTTTTTCTTTAGTTTAAGCCTCTTGATTCCCCGTGGAACATAGGGCCGCATCAAATCCCCTCCACCGAACTCGGTTTTGGCTAGTCCTCTTCAGCTTGGCCCATGTACTACCAACGGCTTTTATCTCAGCATCGGTGCTTTGCCTCAAAGTCTGCTTCCGACGTCCGGCTTTGCGTTCACCTTGGGGGTTCTACTCTAGGGCTTGCCTTGTGATGTTGGATACAGGCTTTCAAAGTGTTTGGTCTATCCAGCCCCATTTGCGCTTTCTGATCTCCGACCTCAAGACTAACGTCGAACAATTTTGTACGTACTGCCACACATAGCCAGTGCGGGAACATCAGAACTTCTGATTCAGGCGCTCACATTGTACCAACACCGAGTTAACCAATAGGAGACTTGGGCCACTTCGTACCCTAATGTGAGGTTGAGAAAATTTCTACGATGGGGTTGGAATAAGCATTTCGTTAAATAAGCATTGTCCGGTACATGTACCATTTTACGGCACTTTGTTTGGTTTTGTCCTTTACACCTGATGATATAAATTAAAAAAATGCGAGACATCACGCGGCTACTTAAAAGTTTTTATATAATAACTATCGTTAAAGTTATAATGCCACTATTGTGACATGGTTATTATTTAATCCATTAAATCAACATTGAGAAAAGCTGTCTACACTCGCAGATCACAATTGTGTTGACAAACTACAGAGCAAAAGGAAAAAAATTGCAATTATAAACTTGTACCTTTTTTTTAAAATAATTATGAGGTCCTCCAAATGATAGCTACGAAAATGTTTCATTTTTAAATCAAATAGACTGGTGTACTTTTATTTTATTAATTGGAAACAATCCTTTAACATTTTAAAGTTCATTTAGGAAATATAAAAAAAAAGTCAAAGTAAAAGGACTGGCTGGTCGATTGATCGATTGGTTCATATACATTGTTTCGAAACTTATGACTATCCCGTCATCGACGGTGTTCTAAGTAACTGCAAACCGTTTTATCTTAAACAGATCGGTGTAAAAACGTTCAAACTATAAGCCCAAACAAACTGAGCGAATTGCGGAAACCATTATTTGCCTTTACTCAGTTACGATGGAAATGTAAACAGCAGAAAAATCAGAGCGCCGACTGATGTGCGAAACAATACTCTCCCACCCAATTTGTTTCATTACTGCCGCAAACTGCTCTGTCACATTTTTTCTACGCGTTGTGAAAATACCAGTACTGTATAATTAACCCCAGGGTTTATTTAACTTTTCTTTTCTGACGTAAATTCCATCGATTTATGCCCCTTTACCCTTTAGAAATTGTATGGGTTGATCCCCTATTGTTGAAAGTTTGGTTCTACAAGAAAATAAGTAAATTCAAGCGAGGGCATACATATATTTGGCTCACTTTGCCTCGGCATTTCTGAGACATTCAGGCTACTTCAGAAAGAGAGCGGTCATTAAAAATTTAACCTAATAGAAAATAAGCGTACTACACACGACAGATCAACTGGATTCATACAAATCAGAATAAGAGAAGTGCACACAGGTAAGAGATTATAAATTAACGCCTATTTTTTACACTTTGGGTATAGTTAAGACATGAAAAACGACGACATTAATTTAAAGTCGTACATGTATCATCCAGTAAATAATAATATACATAGGCCTATATATTATTTCAATATGATAAACTTAAAACAATACTGCACAGATTGGGGTAAAATAATACATTGTAAACACTTTATACATTAAAAGGAGTTACTTAAGTTCATAGACAAATAGTGCACTATATTTACAGCATTAAGAGTAAAATAGTTCTGCTACATACAATGGTTTAAAAAAAGATCCCTGAAAATGGTTAATTAGCAACGATTCTTTCTTTACACAATTAATAGACCACCTATATTGTTATTGTTTTCCCAATCGAATCAAGTGTAAACCCTGAAGATAGGCTATCCATAATATTAATCTTATAATTTTTAAGTTGAGGACAAACAGTACTTTTGAAAACAAATATTCTTGGTTTATATCAATGTGTTGTTTCCTCATAAATCTAAGTATCGAAAAACAACCGGAGATTCTGCTTAATGTGTGATTAATTCACATAATTTATTTCATACGTCTACGCATTTTTACGTCTCGAAAAAAAATATTTCAGCTTAAACTAATGTTAAACTGGCACTTAAACATTTCCTCGATAGGTTTGTCGTTTTTCGAAAGATAAATAGTACACTAAAATGATAATTTGGATTATTCATAAGCTTCATGATATAAGTAAATTAGTATATAATTACATACTCGGGAGCGTTTTGTTTGTCTTAATCTAGCTTATTGTTTTAATGGCATTATTTACAGTATGAACGTAAATGTCAATAATATTATTGAAATTTGGCTTAATTTTTGAAAGTACTGGCCTATAAAAATCAGCCCCTCTCGCATCTGCTGATTTTTGACGTCTGCTTTTCCGAGTGCCGTGGGCGAGTGCTGTTTATCGAGTATTGAGTGGACATTGGTCAGTGAGTGCCAGTAGGTCTACTCTATGTTAGGTACCACGTACGTTACTCCTTACCAACTGCGGTCCCGTATTTGTTTACACGACGGCTATATTCGATATGACGGGCAAGGTAATTGGGTCGATATAAAAACGTTAATAGTCCAAAATAGATCTAGAACATCTAGATTAGGCCTAGACTAGAGTCTAGAATCTATATTAGTTAAATTTGAAGAAAATGAAGAAATCTGTTTCAATTTACTTTTCCAGTTTGCTACCACTCTGGTGCAGTGATTTATGTTACAGGAGGTCTAGATTACTTAATTTCTGGCCCAAAATCAACTTTAGTCCTTAGGTCTAGGATCTTAGTCAATTCCTATCTTGATTTGGAAGGGGTGGGTGGGGGGATGGATCTTTATAAGTTTGAATTGAGGGTTATTATATATCAAAGGCTTTTTATAATAATGGGGAAATAGGGCTAAACATTAACCACTTGAATGCTGTGGGGTTGATTTTGACCCCTATTTTGAAAGCAACAGAGGGGGGGGGGTGGCCCTAGGGTAGAACATCGACTTCCGACACAAAAGATCCGGGTGTGAGCCCTGGCAATTGCTCTTCCTACTGGTTGAGTCGGTGTCAGTTTAATTTTCATGGTATCCCTGTCTCGTGTGTGGCATCACATAAAATTGTCAGACGGTAGTCTTGGAATCCGTCCACAATATCCTATAAAGTGCTGAGGTTGGACGTTAAATCAACTCAACCCAACCCAACTCTTGAAAGCAACAATGTAAATTTAGGCTTTTGTGTCCATTATCCTTAATACTGAAGGGCACTTTCGTTCGCTGGTTCAAATAATCTTCAACTCTGCCACTTTCAGAACATAATTTAGGCTATAGGAGTTAAATTAAAAAGATAATGATAAAGTCATAGAAAGTTACACTCTATGGGTACATTATTTAAAAAAAATAAAATTCTTTAAGCACTAAAATGGTTTATAAAACTAGGACAATACACCAGTTTATATCCCAGACTAGAGATTAATCAGGCCTAGATCTATATTGGATGGTAAAGGAATAGATTAATAATGAAAATTAGCTATGGAACTGTCCTTTAAAAACTTAACACCAATGAATCTGTGACAGCCTAAGTTGTTGGTTTTTTTTTTTTAGTGAGCAACGAACCTTAAATTTATATTTTGTGATCGCAGGTGACTCATTAGATATAAAAAGACATAAAAAGAATATAATTATAAAGACAAGAAATTTTTTCAGTACTTTTTTTGTTTTGTTCATCAAAACTGTTTCAGGCGGAACAACTGTTGCAGTGAAAGCAATTCTGATGTCATGCATGCAGAAAGTTTTGCTCTGTTATTCACGGTCATTTTCACGTCTGTTGGCATTGTGGATGGTAGTAAGTATAAGATATAATTTTTGTTCCATCATCATCATCATCATCATCATCATCATCATCATCATCATCATCATCATCATCATCATCATCATCATCATCATCGTAGTAAGTATAAGATATAATTTTTGGTCCATCATCATCATCATCATCATCATCATTATCATCATCATCATCATCATCATCATCATCATCATCATCATCATCATCATCATCATCATCATCATCATCATCATCATCATCATCACTTTAGTTATCATATTTACTATTTAGCCATCCTTATTGTTATAACTTTATGATAACAGAAGCCATTACTGCGTATATGCCATGTCACTTCTTTCTACATTTTAACAGCCTCTGTGATCCTCATATATGCTATCTCACTTCTCCCTACTTTGGAACAGCCACTACAACTTGCCTATATGCAGTCTCTCTTCTCCCTTCTTTAGCAAGCTACCCTGACCTGTCTATATGTCAGCTCTCTTCTCCCTTTAATATAATAATATAAATATAATATAATAACCACTGCAACCTCATTTATATCTCTTTTCTCCCTTTATTATAATAGCCTTTATTAATGTGACCTGTTCATATGTCATCTCTCTTCTCTCTACGTTTAACAGCAATTACAACCTGCCCATATGCCATACCTTGTCTCAATTTATTATACCAGATACTTTGCCTGCACATCTCTCTTCTACCAACTTTATGACAGCTATTACAACTTGCCCATATGACATCTCTCTTACCTGCCTATTATCATGTTCTCTATCTTCTCCCAACTTTTTGACAGCTGTCACGACTTGCCCATATGACATCTCTCTTACCTGCCTATAATCATGTTCTCTCTCTTCTCCCAAATTTATGACAGGTAATGCGACATGCCCCGATGTCACAATCAGCGATGGATGGGTGACCTACAATCTCACCGATGGTTTAGCAACACCTGGCGCGGAGGCCAACATCAGTTGTAACGAGGGCTTTCAACTATCCCAGGATGGAGTCAAAAAACCCTTCCAGGTCGTGGTCTGCACAGAGTCGGGCAACTGGGATGGAGTCAACGCGACTACCTGTACAGGTGAGGGACTAGATCTGTCTCAGTCGCGCTTGATCATCGTTTCTTTGTTATTAATTCGCTTTTGATCATCGTTGTTAATTCGCTCTTGATCATCGTTTGTTTCTTGTGTAGCATCCAGTGCCAGAACTATCTAGGCTATATTGTGGACAAGCCCCAAGTCTGACGTCTGACAATTTTACTGGCTGCCACACAGAGACAGTGCGGGGAGACCTGGACTGTTGTCTAAGCCGATCACATTATACTGGCACCGACTCAACCAGTAGGAGACAAATATGGATCTATAAATTTTGTGGGTTTTGAGCCCTCCTTTCCTCACCCCTCCAAATTGAGCGTCTGATGAAAATGTCCATTTGATCCAAAAGTGGGGATATTATATTGTTTCCTCTCTTTATCCTATTATCCAGCGATTTCACATTTTGCAAATAGGAGCAAATTTAGGTGATGAACTAACTCTTTTATGACTTGCCCTTCTCTCCCTTTTGCGTTCTATTGACATTTTTGTGTGTTGGACCAGGTTTTTAAAAAAACTAACAGGAACCAGAACATTTAAATCTTTTAGGCAGAGCAAGACATACTGATTGATCAAAATAATTGTATGTTTTTTGTTTGTCTTTGTTTTTTTTTTGGTCATAATGTTAAAAAAGACTCATAATCCAATGGAGAACAATTTTTGCTTATTTTTTTCAAGAAAAAAGTAATATCACAATTAAATGATTAATTTTTTCATGACTGAAACCGTCACCATTATTATGTTTCTTTACAAAAGATTAAGTTTTAATGTAATAGACAAAAGTCTGAGGGTAAAGCAAAAGTTGTGCAGGTTTGTATAAATTATGTTTTTGTAGCAGAGCCATATCAGATTAAGTTAGATGTTGCACTAGGTGAGCTCGTAGTGCTATAGCTACAAAGAGATAGAGAGATGGTGGTTACTCTATTTCTTTATTGTAATGCATGACATATTATGCAAATCAACAAACATCATTTTTACTAAGGTTTAAAGAAGGAAGGTACTGTCTGAATTATACATTCCCAAATACGCAAAATCCTGCAGCTGATATTTATCTCGCGAATTTAAGTTTCAATGATAGAAATTGCAATATTGCAAACTTAATCGTCTATCGCACAGATAGACCAAAATAATACTAGCCCAGTATGAGAATCTTTAAAGAAGTCCCTATCTATTTGTTTTTAAATGAGAAATATATTTTTAAAATTTTAATGTTAAAATGACCTATATTTCGAAAAAAATAGACAATGTTGAACAGTTTCTTTCACTTCTCTAAAAACTACTGATTTTGAAATAGACCATCATTTTAGCATCTTGAGGAAATATCTCTGAAAATAAAATATTCAATTCTTTTTTGTGCAGCTATCACATGCCCAGTAGCCCCCCAGTATGATTTGACAACGCAGACTTTTGGTAACCTGTTCCTGGCTAATACAGCCTACGGACAGACTGTGGGTAAGCAGCTCATGTAGGGGCTCGGGTTTTCGGTCCTGTTTTTACCTTGAAGCTCAAATGATGAAACGCATAGCTTCTTACCAGAAGTACCATATGTAAAGATAAACAAAAATCTGTAAAAAAAATGGGTATACATGTATAAATATTCCGATATTGAACTTCGCGGGATAATTTTTTGGAGCATGTTTTTATACTTTAAATTTTTCTCAGTTGGTCGAACATGAGACTTCTAACTAATTAAAAGCTCCATATGGGAAAGGTAAATAAAAATGTATGAAAA
The DNA here is from genome assembly GCA_003991915.1 of Elysia chlorotica. NCBI lineage: Eukaryota > Metazoa > Mollusca > Gastropoda > Plakobranchidae > Elysia > Elysia chlorotica. The sequence goes on from RQTK01000481.1 coordinate 115,304, forward strand.
AAATATTAGTATATATACAATCATTTATATATCCCGATATTTAATTAGGTTGGTTACTATTTAGAAGAATCTTCTTATCTTTTTAATTTTCTCAATAAACTTGGAAAAGACTAAAACAGGGTCTGCTACATTGAAAAGTATTGAGGAGGAATAGAAACACATAAAAACATAAAGACCTGACATGTTTTTCTACTCATCCAAAGCTCTCTGATTTAAACAGTTTACAACCTTTCAATCTGAAATTCTCAAGGGCATGGAGCCTTGATTAAGTGTTTTTACACCTTTTGACGAAATGTCTTTCTAAAGTTTTGAATAACCCTAAGAGTATTAGAACCAGGAGTAAGGATCTGTTAAACCAAAATTCCAAATGTTCAATTTTTACATCTCTTAGTGGTTTCAACCCTAGCTAGTTTTCTCTTTATACTTTTTATAGTCTTCTAAAACATTTTAGTAAGATTTAAATAAGAAAAAATATATTGGAAAAGGACTATTTCTCTTTTATTCATAGTATAAAATTTACTACTTTTCTTCAGATTTTTTTTCTTTATCCTTTATCATTAATTTTTCTGACATTACGTCCTGAGGCTACTGGGAAAAGGGGCTACCTCAAAATGACACACAATACTGAAATAACAAATATTTGTCTGTTCCCCTCAAAACACTAACAAAGAAAACTGAAAATTTTTCTTTCTATACTTCATATTTTATTCCCTTTATCCTTGATTATATTTCTGTCATTATAAGAGTACAGGTGTCAGTCTGGTAAGGTCTTTGACACCAGCAGCCATCTTGACCAATCAGAGACAGTCGTCTCCCTGTGTGACTCTAACGGACAATGGACGGTTGTGCAGGGAGCTGTCAGTGAAACCAACGCGTCCACGCAGTTTGAGTGTAAAAGTGAGTGCTTTAAACTCTTTCCCCACCTATTATTGTTATTGTTGTTGTTATTATTATTATTATTATTATTATTAGTATTATTATTATTATTATTATTAATATTATTATTATTGGAAAAAGGGATTTGTTCTCTTCATGACCAAGACTTACAAGGACTGGTTTACTAAATATTGTTATAATTATACTCTAAATTGTTCTTGAAAATGCCAATGACCACCCAAAATAAACAAGCTCAATGTTTCTGAAAAGGATTACCAAACTGATTTTAACGATGAGGGTCTAAAAGAAAAAAGAAAAGGATTTACAGTCAAAAAAGATTTCCAATATTTTTCTGTTCTTTGAAATCCCTCTGGATTTTTAAAAAACCATTTTCACAAGAGGAGAAAAGGAACAAAAATAGCATAAAATAAACAACTACGAAAGCTCCTGTGCCGTCCTGTTATGTAATCTGTTTCCTCCAGGTGCTAGTGAATACATGGGATGTTACAGTGTAGATCTGTCTAGTGCGGTTACAACGACAGTTTCTATTGGGACAAATGACGTGTCTTACATCAACAACTGCAGATCATTTTGTGTATCAACCCACATGTATGCTGCCTTGCAGGTGAGTCTTTTTTACTGTGTTGTTAAAATCTCTCTTTACCCCCTCTCCCCCCTCTTTCTCTCTTTCTCTCTCTCTCTATCTTGTTCTCTCTCTCCCTCCCTATCTCTCTCTCTCTCTCCCTCTCTTTCTCTCTCTCCCTCCCTCCCTCTATCTCTCTCTCACTCCCTCTATCTCTCTGTCTCTCTCTTGCTCTCTATCTTGTTCTCTCTCTCTCTCTCTCTCTCTCTTCTCTCTCCCTCCCTCCATCCATCCCCATCTATCTCACTCTCTCTTTCTCGTTTTCACTCTGTCTCAGTCTCTGTCTCTCTCTCTGTCTGTCTGTCTCTCTCTCTATCTCTCTCTCTCTCTCTCTCTCTCTCTCTCTCTCTCTCTCTCTCACTCTCCCTACATCCGTCCCATATCTTTTTTTTGTCTGTCCTCTGCTGTCCAAGGTCTATCATAAGCTGAAAATTGGAAAACAAAATAGGTACCAAATGGAAGATGATTACAATCAATGTTAATGTTTCGCCAGACCTAAAAAAAATTAGATCTGAAAAAGGGGGACCCCTTCATTTTCTTGACTTACTTGACTTAATCGCCTTTCGCATCCTGGTTCTCCGTCCGGGACGCCTCGGCAGCTTCTTGTATTTTAGTTGTAAGTTGTTTCCATTTTTGCCTGTCTTGTGCTGTTGAGCGAAATTCATCTAAATGTAACTTATTTTTGAGTTGGAGTGTGTGCGTCTGCAGGCGAGGTAAGTCCTTGTTTAGTGTAATTGGCATTGTTGTGATGGGCCTGCCTCGAAAGCGTTTGCCTTCTTTTTTGAAATAATGTTTCCATAGTTTTGTTTGCAGGAACTTCGTTGCTTCTTCTAAGGATATGCCCGAATAGACGCCATCTGCTCTCAAGAGCTTGGGTAGATATGGGCTTCTCTTCACATATTCTGTACAGTGAATCATTTGTAATTTTTACTGGGTATTTTATGCCCAACACTTTTCTCATTTCCAGCATACTGAAAATACGGCTAGTGGGGATAACATAGTATTGAATTCTTGTACACCAGAAATAAACGTATGGTTTTGTTGGGGGTTTATCATCTCATTTTGTTGCCTTTTTCCTCCGTCAGGGTTCAATATGCCGATGTGTGCAGTACTCGGACTTCCATGGTACTATGACCTCACGACAAAACTGCAACGTGTTGTGTCCTAATCAAGCTCTTTACTGTGGTGGTGATGGTATTAAGCATTCGATTTACAGGACCATTGGTGAGAAGTGTGTGTGTGTGTGTGTGTGTGTGCGTGTGTATGTGTGTATGTGGTAACTTTAGCTGTTGCTGTTTTTTGTTGTTGTCATTCACTCAGATCATAGCCTCTGCCATCATTGGCGAAAAGTGAGTGTGCTGTAAGATAAGATGTTGCTTTTATTATGGTTGTTGTTGTTCTTGTTGGCATAGTTCACTAAGATGTTAACGTGGTGAAAAATGTGTGTAGCAACATTCGTTGTTGTTATTGCTACTGATGCTTTTTCTTGTTGTTCTCATTATTCACTCGCAGGTAAGCAACTGCCATCATTAGTGAAAAGTGTATGTATGTGTATAGTTACACTAGTTGTAGTTGTTGTTTTTGTTCTTGTTTTTGTTGTTCACAGTGGTGAAAGCCAGTTATAGTTGTTATAGTTCATTAAGATGTTAGCGTGGTGAAAAATGTGTGTAGCAACATTCGTTGTTGTCGTTGTTGTTATTGTTGTTGTTATTGTTACTGTTGCTTTTTCTTGTTGTTCTCATCATAAGCAACTGCCATCATTAGTGAAAAGTGTATGTATGTGTATAGTAACATTAGTCGTCGTTGTTGTTTTTGTTGTTGTTGTTGTTGTTGTTGTTGTTCACACTGGTGAAAGCCTCTGCCATGACTGATGAGAAATGTATGCATGTGTGCACGTGTAACCCCACCACCCCACCACCCCC
>RQTK01000481.1:118975-136964 GCA_003991915.1 Elysia chlorotica
GGGGGTGGTGGGGTGGTGGGGTTACACGTGCACACATGCATACATTTCTCATCAGTCATGGCAGAGGCTTTCACCAGTGTGAACAACAACAACAACAACAACAACAACAAAAAACAACAACGACACTAATGTTACTATACACATACATACACTTTTCACTAATGATGGCAGTTGCTTATGATGAGAACAACAAGAAAAAGCAACAGTAACAATAACAACAACAATAACAACAACGACAACAACGAATGTTGCTACACACATTTTTCACCACGCTAACATCTTAATGAACTATAACAACTATAACTGGCTTTCACCAGTGTGAACAACAACAATTATTATTATTATTATTATTATTATTATTATTATTATTATTATTATTATTATTATTGTTGTTGTTGTTGTTGTTGTTGTTGCTGTTGCTGTTGCTGTTGCTGTTTCTGTTGCTGTTGTTGTTGTTGTTGTTGTTGTTGTTATTATTATTTTTATTATTGTTATTATTATTATTATTTTTTTTAAATCACAGCTCCCTGAGCATAACGTTTTGAACATGCTGCTTTGTAATGTTGACTACGATGAGTTGGTGACGTCCGCAACTGACGGATATCTTTATGCTACAGGTAAACTGTTTTATTGGCATATATTCAATAAGTTCTAATTTTAATTATAGGGGCTGGTGTAGAACTCAAAAGGTCTGTGTTCGAGCCCTGGCGATTGCGCTCCCCACTGGTTGGGTCGGTGTCAGTTAAATATGATCAGCTGAGACAGGAGTCATGGTATCCCCGCCTTGTCTCGTGTGTGGCAGCACATAAAATTGTCAGACGTCAGTCTTGGGGCTCGTCCACAATATAGTCTATATTGTGCTGATGTTGGACGTTAAACCAACACAACAACAACAACTCGACAATCAAGATTCCCATGCTTTTGCCAATGTTTTATACAATCAGGACCCTAACTCTACCTGATTCTCCAGGGTTCGATCAAAGAGTAAGGTAATACAAAGTATATTCTTTGACCTGCATAGACACTAAGAGAGACTTTCGAAGGGTAAGATTTAAGCAATAAGTTTTCTTCCTTACCTGTGAAAGTAAATAAATTTTAAATAAATTTTTTTTTTTTACACCGAAAAATAATCATACCAGCCTATAATTTTGACTCTATGCAATAATATTTTTTTTTAACGCTCGTCTTTAGGCTGCAAAATAGCTTTAACTAGAGCAGGGCGAACGTTGGTCTCCGGGTCGGGAGAATCGCAGTCGGGAACTTTGTGTTTGTATGCAGTGTTATGTGTATTCTTGTATATGCGTGAAGAGTTGTGTGTTTGAAATCGCTCATTATATTTTATTATTATTATCATCATTATCATCATCACTATTTTTTTATGTCACACATGTACAACTGGTGTATTTATGTATGTATGACCACGAAAAATTTCCCTATGGGATAATAAAGGATTATCTTATCTTATCTTATCTTATCTTATCTTTCCTCAGAGGAAAATGCATTCCTTGATGTCCACAGCTGTGAAGATCTATTTGACATCGGCATTTCCTACCATGGGAACTACTACACGCAAAATGGGACAAAGATCCACTGTCACTTCTTGGGTGAGTTATTGTTTTACGCAGTGCATGCAGAAATCACTGCGCGGTGGTCCAGGGGTAGAACATCGGCTTCCGACGCAGAAGGTCCCGAGTTCGAATCCTGGCTGTTGCGTTCCCTACTGGTTGAGTCGGTGTCAGTATAATGTGACCGGCTCAGACAGGAGTCATGGTATCCCATGAATCAATATGTGAATCAATATGTGACACAATGAATCAATATGCGACACCTTGAATCAACCTGTGACAAGTAGTAAACTTGTGAAATAATCTGTGACACAATAAATCTATCTCTACCTTCCTTCTCTTTCTTCACCCACAGATCACTCTGCCTCATGTGATCAGGAATGGATCGCCTACAACGGGAACTGCTACCACTACTTGGAGAAAATCCAGAGCTCTCTAACCCAGGTAGCTGAGTGTCGCAACTTAAGCAGCCTGATGGTCAGTGTGGGCGACACCGCCGAGTGGACATTCCTGCTCAACATGTTGTCAGGTATCCAGGGCTTAAAGCAAGATAAGATAAGATAAGATATTACTTTATTAGTCCACATGGGAAATTTTGCTTGGTTACAGAATAGCATGGATACATGTACAGTGCATCCACTGATTACAAATTAAATTCATGTGTACACGCATTCGCACATAGTCACTCACACACAAAATTGAAGCCAGACCAGAACATTCTAGAAAACCACTCTGAGTATGACTTTGTTGCTTAGCGTCCAACGTCAGCACTTTATGGAATATATTGTTGAGGGGTCTCAAGATTAACGTCTGGCAATTTTGCGTTCTGCCACACAGAGGCAGTGCAACACATTCCTGTAGAAGATGTTCTCAGGTATTCAGGGATTGGAACATTCTAGAAAAAACCACTCTTTGTTTGAGCTTGAGTATGGCTTTGTTGCTTAGAATCCAATGTCAGCACGTTAAAGAGTGTATTCCATGAGGGGTGCCAAGACTACTTAATGTCTGGCAATTTTGCATTCTGCCACACAGATACAGTACATGTGGGTTGGGGTTGGGTTGGTTTTAACGTCCAACAGCAGCACTATATATGCTATATTGTGGACGGACCCCAAGACGAACGTCTGACAATTTTATGTGCTGCCACACACGAGACAGGGCGGGGATACCATGACTCCTGTCTCAGCCGGTTACATTAAACTGACACCGACCCAACCAGTAGGGAACGCAACAGCCAGGATTCGAACTCGGGACCTTTTGCGTCGGAAGCCGATGTTCTACCCCTGGGCCACCGCGCCCCCCTACAGTACATGTCTTGTGGAAAATATTCTCAGGTATTTAGAGCCATTACAGAACAGAATCAAACAAAAAAGTTTTTAACCAATTTTCGAACCAGAAACCTCCTGATTGGGAGACCAACGCTCTACCACCTCCACCAATTCACCCACTCCACTTACACTCTTTGTCCCTTTTAAATCACATAGCAAGGCCAACAAAAAATATTAATGTAGTGCCATTTGAGCAATGGTCTGTGTTTTTGGCCAACTTTAAGAAGGCGTTGGAAGTTTTTTTTCTTGGACCCAGCACATAATTAGTAGCTGAGACTCTTGAGTCAAAGGAAATTAAAGTGTTGTGAGGAAAATAATGGCAACCTACTTCATAAATGCTGTTTGCCTAGTGCATTCAGGAATAACTTTAAATAAAATAAATTTACGACCATGTTAATCATAGATATGAGACTCATTAATTTTTGAAATATTTAGCCAAAATTAATTTCCACTGTGTTAACCAGAGATGATTAATTTTTTTTCAAACAGTCAGCATGATTATTCTTTCAATGTGAACGAGATAGCAGTCAGATGTGGTGAAAAATTAATCGAAACATCAAGAGAAACTTCTGAACATTCAGGAATAACTTTAAATAAAATAAATTTACGACCATGTTAATCATAGATATGAGACTCATTAGTTTTTAAAACGTTTAGCCAAAATTAATTTCCACTGTGTTAACCAGAGACGATTCATTATTTTTTGAACAGTCAGCATGATTATTCTTTCAATGTGAAAGAGATAGCAGTCAGATGTGGTGAAAAATTAATCGAAACATCAAGAGAAACTTCTGAACATTAAATAATAATAATAATAATATATTGCATTTATATAGCGCACTTCCATGAACAATCATGCTCAGTGCGCTTAACAATTTCCATTATCACATGTACAAAAGAAGAATATTCATATAATGTTGACACAATACAATATTACATTCAAAAGCCACAAGCAGTAATTACTCAAAAATTGGTCAAGATCTAAAAACTAAGAGAAATGAATGAACAGTACATAAAGTTGATCGAGATGTAAATATAAAGACACAGGTATTTACAGGATTTGAAAAGCATCCAAATTGCAGGTGAGCATCTTGTCATTGACAAACTTTCTCTCACCCCATTTTTTCCTCGGTAGGCATGAAGATATTTGGACAAATAAACATTGGTCTTTACGACGTCGATGGAACTTTCACTTTTCAATGGGCAGATGAGACAGCTTTCACATCCAGGTAATATAGCATTACTATGGATAATGAGACAGCTTTCACAGCCAGGTAATATAGCATTACTATGGATAATGAGACAGCTTTCACAGCCAGGTAATATAGCATTACTATGGATAATGAGACAGCTTTCACAGCCAGGTAATATAGCATTACTATGGATAATGAGACAGCTTTCACAGCTAGGTAATATAGCATTACTATGGATAATGAGACAGCTTTGGTAATGTAGCATTACTATGGCTAATGAGACAGCTTTCACAGCCAATCACCGTTTTTCTGTCAAAATTTACTAAGTAAAAAAAAAATCCCTAATTTAAGAAGCATAACTATGCAGAATCTTTCACTGTTGAAATATGCAGTTAAAGTAACAGACCAATTCCCTACTAGCAATGAAACACAGGGCAGCTTATTTTCTGCATTGTATTGATTCAACCTTTCTGCAAGGCTTTTGTTACAGTCGTTTCAGGTTAATGTTCCTCTGGCGCGATGGTCCAGGGGTAGAACATTGGCTTCTGACGAAAAGGTCCCGAGTTCGAATCCTGGCGGTTGCGTTCCCTACTGGTTGGGTCGGTGTCAGTATAATGTGACCGGCTGAGACAGGAGTCATGGTATCCCCACCCTGTCTCGTGTGTTGCAGCACATAAAATTGTCAGACGTCCGTCTTGGGGCCGTCCACAATAAAGCCTATGTAGTGCTGATGCTGGACATTAAAACCAACTCAACTCCTCTTCAAAGCTCAAGGTGTTATCTTTATAAGAACCGTTTATCACTGCCTTTGCCAAAACAGAGAGATGATCACTAAACAAATATTTCTTCAGATGTGTCCTTAACACGCTGCATTAAAGAAAAAAAACAACATTTATTCTGGAGAAGTTTAACGGCAGCTTTAATGATTAACCTAGGACAGCTGCAATAATGACAGGCTAATTTCTGAGTAAACGACATCAACAACAGCTGCGTTTTTGTATTCTGCCAGTCATGGTTGTGATGCATCAATTATTCTATTTGATAATAATTATTAAGTCTCAAAAGTTTTTGTAAAAAAATTCTTTTGCTTCTACTTTTTGTTTGTGGGAAATAAGGGTTGAAGCGCATTTTTATAAATCATGATATTCTTATCCTCGCAGTGATTTTTATTTCATCCAACAAACCTTGACTTAAATGCTATAGTCTCAAATTTATATTTTAAGATCGCTTGTAAATAAATCTTTTTTTCCAAACAGGCCTTTTGGTACGAACTATCCTAATTTGATCGATGGCTATAGGCGGTGTGGAATCTATGGCATCATCGGACTCGAAAATGGACACTGTCAATATCGTCGTCCCAGCATTTGCAAAAAAAGTGGTAAGCTAGGGGGTTATCAAACATCATAGAGGGATAAAAACAATTTTTAAATTTGATTATTATATACTTCTTTATAATAACCCTTATAAATACCGCTAAACTCACAAGAGCTGAAATCGAGTTTAAAATAAGACTTGAAATACCATTTTTGCTCCTATTATCTGAAGAAAAAATTATAGGAATTGCATGATTGTACCTCAACTTAGAACAGATTATCCCTAATTGTAAGTCAGGGGTAATTTTCAACCAGAGGGATCAGTTATTCTGTTTTACTATAATTATAGTAGGAATTTATGTTTGAAACTTTACGTATTCCTCAGTCATTCATTTCTCCAAATGATTCCATCACTCGCAGAAAAAGGCTAAATACCATTGTGACCATCGATTATTTTCTAAACATAGAGAGTTCTTGTAGTTTATAAAGGATACATGACAATCCCTTCTTTTTCTCTTCCTCATCCAAAAACAATTATAGATTTATAGCTTCCACTTCTTGTTCTTTAGCTCACTCAGAAACAGGGATAGAGAGCAACACAACTTTCTCTTCCAACAGAGAAAGAACTCAACAACTATCACTTCTTTTTCTCTTCCTCATCCGAAAATCAAATTAAGATTAAGCCATGGTGTTCATTTCTCTTCCTCATTCAAAAACATAGATAAGGCTACAGAACTAGCTCTTCTTTTTTTATTGATCATCTAAAAACAATGAAAAGAGAAATAAACACAACTTGGCAATTGAGGGACAGGATAAAAACAACACAACTGAAGATTTAAAAAGTACATGTTTTTACAGTTTTGCCTTTATTGGTGAGTCTGATGTCACCTCTCTTCTCATCTAAAATCAGAAATAGAGCATCACAGCTATTGCCACTCTTTCTTGACCTCACCGATAAACAGAGATAGAATTTCACCATATCACCTTCTTTTTCTCTTGATCATCTGAAAATAATTACAATTAACAATTGGGGGGCGCGGTAGCCCAGGGGTAGAACATCGGCTTCCGACGCAAAAGATCTCGAGTTCGAATCCTGGCCGTTATGTTCCCTACTGGTTGGGTCGGTGTCAGTATAATGTGACCGGCTGAGACAGGAGTCATGATATCCCCGCGCTGTCTCTCGTCTGGCAGCACATACAATTGTCAGACGTCCGTCTTGGGGCTCTTCAACAATATAGCCTATATAGTGCTGATGTTGGACTTTAAAACCAACTCGCCAATTCTTTTATTCCTACTCATTCAAAAAACAAAAGATAAAGCTACCACTATTTTTACTCTTGCTCCCCCAGCTACAGAGAAAAACTTGTGCATGGAGACTTTGGATTCTGGTCCTCTCTCATCTTTATCCTTGTATCTGGATGACGCGTACATGTCCGTTCCACTCTGTTTTGAGACGTGCCGAAGTTACAATCTTGAGATTTCAGTTATCAATGCGACAAAGTGCCACTGCTTTTCAGCAGCAAGTAAGGCTGATTTATGTCTGCTATTTATTTGTAGATTTACTTTTGTACTTTCTAGCCTCACTATCTTTCCTGTGGCAATGCATTTCAGGCTTTTTTTTCTTCTTTTTTTTCTCTATATAACTATTTGATATTTTTAGACAGAAAAACAGGACATTCATCATTGATGCTTTAATCTTGTCCACCTCTTACATTGCTTTTTTAGGTGAGTTACACAATCCAGAAGGGGGATAATTCTTGTATTGTTACATGGTTATGTAAAACATAATTGTTTGCCCTTGTAATATAAATCTATAACATATACATAACTAATACTTAATCCCCCTTGTTCCATCAGCCGATCCGGGTTTTAATGAGGTGCCCTGGGTTAACTGTGACCTACCATGTGCAAAGAACCCTTTCCAGATTTGTGGATCCACGTCGTACAACTATGTCTTTGTCACTAAAGGTAAGGATTTATACGAATGCCATGTGGAGGGCAGCTGGAAGGGTGTTAATATTAGTCAAATTGTTTTCATTTTGAGGCAACCAAGGTGAATCAGGCACAAGTCGCTGTTATATGTTTTTAGACGAAGCACTCTAAGCATATAAACATAACCTTGTATAAACCTAACCTTACCCGCCCCCCTAGAGTAGAAGGGAAGGTTTGTCTTATCTGTCTCAACCTATCTTCCCTTTCCACTTTAGAACCTCCAAAGTAGGTAACCCCATACATAAAAGGACCAGCCTCGTAGTAATAGAATGAACTAGCATAGGATCTATCATGTCTTGCCTTCCTCCTGATCTTTTGTCTTCGGTCAACGCCGCCTGTTGCCGTATAGGACCCCCAGAACTCTTAGCATATACAAATTATCTATATTGACCTTTTCATGTTGCAACAAAAAGAATTTTCTCTGGTTGAAGAAAGGAAGAGATATAATTTTGTCAACATCGTAAAGTGAAGTTGATGCTTCTGAAAATACTATAAATAACTTAAAAAGTAAAAAAATCGGATTTGTGCCTGATTAACCCATTTTGTTTTTCCCCTTTGTGCAACACTTGGTGTAGCCTGTACATAGTAGGCATACACAAGTACCAATGGATTTGGTGACTAGAGGGGTTAGGGTGGTAGGCTATGTTGTGGTGTGGTGGGGCCCTCAATCAAGATATACCCCGCTCCAACCCATTATTAATGAAATTTGTTCGAAATTTTTGTCCCCAACTGGTTGGGTTGGTGTCAGTATAACGTGACTGTCTGAGACAAGAATCCAGGTATCCCCATACCATCTCTGTGCGATATTACCTATACTACTGAGACAAGACTTAAATTTTTTCAGAGGTCTAAAGAAACACATTTTAAATTTATTCACCTTTACGGTGGGTCTTTTATTGAAAATCGCGCTATTTTACAAATCTGAAGCTGAGGATATATAGAAATGTAGGATACTACGTTTAATTTTGAAAAAAAAAAAAGAGAAATAAAGCTACAGTAACATATTATATATTATATATTATATATCAAGTTAAAGTTTTTTGTATACAGTGATATCATAATAGACTATTGTATTATAAACAAATGCTATTTATAAAAGATTTGTTCCTCTGCAAGCCTGGGGAAACTCTGAATTCCTGCCCTTTCCTTGCATCAATTGTATCTTTGTATAGCTGCAAGTATTGTGTCTCTGTCAAAGATGAGCAAAGAGAGATCTTTGTGGGGCCTGGAAAAAAAACTTCTTGAAATAAAGACAAATTTAATTATGCATCGACTTAGCATTGCTATAGAGCATTGTTAACATATTCTTCTCAAAACTTTACAGTTCATCCCAGAAACTTCAATCATCAGGCATCACTTCAATCATCAGGCATGCCAATGAACTATGATAAACTACTATCTTATCTACATTATGTATAGAATACCCGACCTCCACTCAACCCACTTCAGCCAAATTATTTACTATATTGTGTCAGTCACGGCTCGATTCGTTAGCTATTTTGTCTATATCTTCACCACCACCACATCGATTTTCACATACCGTATGTTTTTACAGACTGCAGACAAAAAAGAGGTAGATTTGCCTAAAAAAATGCGTTTCAAATGCTTCACTCAAACTTTTTCCCATTATCAGCTGTCAGCACGCTAGCAAGTTCCACATCAAAGTAAAGAAAAGTTTATGCCCTTTCCAGTAATTTATGATCTATTTTTATACGACCACTGACGGTCGAGATAAAGACATAAAATATAGACCAATGCGGGAAAAAAAAGTGTAGATCTACACGCGATTGATCGACAACCCTTGAAGACCTGATATATTAAAGACTCGAGAAAGACACTTTCACAAAACAGATCGCTACATAGTTTTGACAATAAAAAAACAAACATTTTTTTCTACATAGATTTAAATTTTTTTCAATTCGAGCCAGTACAATCTGAGAAACTTGAGAGCAAAGATAGAGAGTTTTGGTCACAGTCACTGATCTTGGCCTTTTAGACCGTGGGGAGGCGTACAGTAATTATATGTCACAAGAATCCAAAATTAAATAAATCAATGAATAGAATAACCTTTTGCTCTTCAAATTATCATGTGTTCTCGTTGAGATTGAAAATAATAGATCAATTCAACATGTCTTTATATTTGTACTTACCTACTAATATTTGTATCTATATTTTTAACACATTATATAGTTTCTTGACGCCAAAGAGCTCCCATTCATTTGATCCATTCATTGCATTCAAATACACAAAGGCCAAAGTTGCACTAGCCACAGTAACTTTCAATTAGTACTACATTCTAACACTTCTAGTTGTGTGCAGTTCTTTTTTCAGCATCTATACTGGTGAGTGTTTATGTGTATTTAACTCATAAACAATCTAAGTTGAGACAGAGAAGCATGACATTCATCGTTGATGCTTTAATCTTGTCCGCCCTCTTACATTGCTTTTTTAGGAGAGTTACATAATCCAGAAGGGGGATAATTCTTGTATTGTTACATGTTTATGTAATACATAATTGTTTGCCCTTGTAATATAAATCTATAACATATACATAACTAATACTTAATCACCCTTGTTCCATCAGCCGATCCTGGTTTTAATGAGGTGCCTTGGGTTAACTGTGACCTACCATGTGCGAAGAACCCTTTCCAGATTTGTGGATCCACGTCGTACAACTATGTCTTTGTCACTAAAGGTAAGGATCGATACAGACGCCATGTGGAGGGCGGTTGGAAGGGTGTTAATATTAGTAAAGTTATTTTCATTTGTGAGGCAACCACGATGAATCAGGCACAAGTCATTGTTATGTTTTAAGACAAAGCACTCGTAGCACAGAAAAATACTCTATATTGACCTTTTTCATGTTAAAATAAAAAGAATTTTCTCTGGTTGAAGAAAGGAAGAGAGATAATTTTGTCATCATCGTAAAGTGCATTTCATGTTTCTGAACATACTATAAATAACTTAAAAAGTTATAAATATCGAATTTGTGCCTTATTAACTCATTTTGTTAACCATAACCATCATAACCCCTTTGTGTCACACTCGGAGTAGCCTGTACACAGTACACAAGTACCAATGGCTTTGTTGTGGTGTGGTGGGGTCCTCTATCAAGATGTACCCAGCTCCAACACATTACCAGTGAAATTTATTTGTTGGATTTTTGTCCCCAACTGGTTAGAGTCAGTATAATATGACTGTCTGAGACAGGAATCCAGGTGAATCCAGGTATCCCCATACCATCTCTGTGCGGTAGCATGTAAAGTTGTTTGCCACGAAACCTGTTCACAATATTCATGAGGTGTCATATAGAAGGCTCTATCTGCATTGTTGGTAAAATTGGAGGTGACAGCATGAAAAAGTTTTGCCTCATCAGAAGATTCATTAAAATAATAGCTATGGAAAGTTGCAGGGTCTTTATGAAATAATAGAAACATCATGGATAATGATCTAGTTATTAATCTGTTATAGCCCAACCTTATGATTGTACTTTTCTCAAATTGATGTGCATAAAGTGTAGATGGAACCTTTTTAAAGTCTCCTCACGTTTAAGTTTAATTGCTCACACTGGGTGTTAAGAAACCAACCAACTAACCAAACAACCAAGTAAGCAACCAACTAACCAACCAACCAACTAACCAACCAAACATACAACCAACAACCAACCAACCAACCAACCAACCATACAACCAACCAACTAACCAACCAACCAACCAACCATACAACCAACCAACCAACCAACCAATGAACCATAGTGTATGTCTCCAGACCAAGGCCAGCCTCTTCGCGAAAGTTGTGATGCCATGATCCTCGAAGGCGTGACAACCACAGCCATGATCCAGGGAGAATCGACTGCTCAGGACTGTACTGCACAACAGGTCCCTGGTAAGCATGGCTACTTCAAACTGATCTAGGGGCCAGTAGTACAACTTTCAACTTTGTGGTATGCTTACGACTGATCGTAAGATATGATAATAAGAAAACTTGCGCATCATAAGCTACTGCAGTATTATACTTACAACCTCTAAGGTATATAGTAAGGCTAAATCACAATTCTCAAGACACTTTAAATATTTGAAGTTCAAGGATCAATTAAGGCGCAGGGGTAATTGAAAATATGTGGAAATGATGATACAGCAGTAAATAACTTGTGAACTAATGGACAAAAAAATCAACAAGGGTATTATGCCATAGAAAACATTTGGCTTTATTGAACCCTCTTGAAAATACAAATGACAATGAACTGTTTACAAACATGTTTATGCTCCTATTATCTAAAGAAAAAATTATAGGAATTGCATGATTGTACCTCAACTTAGAACAGATTAACCCTAATTGTATGTCAGGGGTAATTTTCAACCAGAGGGATCAGTTATTCTGTTTTACTATATTAATAGTAGGGATTTATGTTTGAAACTTTCCGTAATCCTCAGTCTAGACACTAGGTCTATAAGACAGACCTTTCACTCTTACCATGCCCGATCAGAAATAAATATTTGCTTCAACTGTGGCTATCCTGTCTTCTTATTTCCTGTGTGTGTTAATGATGTCTGTTCTGCCTTTTGCTGTCTACTTTTGATTTGTAAGATATCCTGCTGCTTGCCAATTTCTACTTTCATTTTGAAGATGGGGTGGCTCAATGGTAGAGCAAGTGACTTCTGTTAGCAGGTCATCAATTTGATCCCAAATTTGATCCCGTTGTGACTGCCTTGTAACCTATGATTGGGTCGGTGTGAGTCATGTTTAGACATCGCAGGTAGATACAGATAAGGACAGATAAAATATGTCTTCTTTGTACCTGCCGCCCTTTTGAACCTCCAGAGAGCATATATCTATTTTATTACAAAAACAACACCAAAGTTACACAGTGATAATAACATGTTCTTAACTTTTCATACATGCATTCATTTGTATCAATGACTATCAATACTCAAAATATTACATTCTCAGCTTAGTCTTTTGGGCTGAGACAGAAGTCTTGATATACCTAATCTCACTCTGTATTGCAGTAAGTAAAATTGTCAGACATAAGTTTTGGGACCCCTCCACAATATGGCTCGCTTGCTGAAGATGGATGTTGAGAAATAAAAAAAACAAACCAACCAACAAATATAAGCGGATGTAAATACCTTGTGACAGTAATCTGTGTAGGGAAATCAGAATGTTGAAAGAAGCAATCACCACAGTCCACATAATCGGACGTAAAGAAACCACTTCATATCTTTATTAATAATTATTAACTTTATTAATAATTATTATCCTCACTTTCATCCAAGGCCAGTGCCCAGACTCCTGGCTCTCTATCGCTGACAGCTGCTACCGACCCATAATGGAAACGTCCAAATCGCCCTCGGATGCATGCAGATCCATGGGTGGGTACCTGGTTGTCTTTGAGACTCAGGAGGAGAGAGAAAAAGTCCATGAACGCCTGGAGGACACGCCATCCCTGGCAGCAATCCGTAAGATTTTTTTCATCGTTGACATTACTTAAGTATGATGTTTATAACATTCTAGTAATATTTAGATCCGTTTGCAGAAATTTGTGAAAAATTTCGTCATCCATTTGTTTGGTATTGGCGATATAAAAAAAATGTTGGTGACATATTTTGTAATACTTGTTACTTTGTTTGGTATCAAAAATACCTGTCAGAAATCTAAAAGACTTTTTTTTTTATTGTTGTCATTACTTTTGTTTTATTTTCATACTATTCCAGTAATAAATGTTTTTAGTTATGTTATGTGTTGTTTTCTCACATTTTCAAAGAAATTTTGTCTTGCATTTGTTTGGTATCAATATTTAAAAAAAAAATTTGGTGAGAAATTTTCGAACACTCATTGCTTTGTTTCGTGTTGAAAATTTTTATTACCGGTACCGGTAGTTTCATTGCTTTGTTAGTTGCTGAAACATTCAGAAACTTTGTCGCTATTTTTTTTGTTGGTGTTTGTTTTTGTTCTGTTTTGTTAAATCTAATAATATGGCAAACATTATCAGGACTTATACATTATCACAACTTTGCCTTTCGAATCACTGTCAAATTTGTTAGAATGAGTCATTGTGATTCAATAGTCTTGCATAGTACTGCACAATAAGTATTCAATATTCTCAAGATGTTTTAACATTTTTATAAATTATACAGATTAAAGCTCAGGGGTATTCCCATATAAATTTCCCCAGTTTTGGAACTGGAATGAACTTTTTGTGATAGTTTCCAGGTTCTTTTTATAGACTCATTAGTTCTGACGACAATTTTGTTCTTTTCACAATGGTTATTTATTTGTGTATTTTATTCCCGTACAAAAGTAATTTGTTGGCTTACTTCACATATTATACTAACATCACCCATAGCGCAAGCTGAGTGAGCTGGCTCAGATTTTTGTGATTTTTGAACAACACAAATTCTGGACGGGTAGGATAATAGTTTATCATTGAAGACAACTTGAAGACTTTCTTTAGAGTTTTAATTTTTTTTTTAGCACATTTTGTATGCATTGATAACCTCTTTTGCTAGCACATCTTTGTATTGATCAGAACAGCTGCAATTTTGAAATAATAAAAATCAAATTGTACCTTTCAAAAACATTTGAAAATTCCCCAAAACAGTGCGCACATAAGAAAATAATAGGCGTTGAATCATGCGAGTAATGTGAAGGTCATACTTGTTTCCACAGCCTACTGGCTCGGAGGTCTAGCCAAGTCAGTCCAAAACGTGTCCAAGTACACGTACGCCAATGGAGCGTGGCTCTACGATGCCGATCTGGAGAATGTGAGTGGAGCTAAAGGAAAATAGTAACTCTTTAAACCCAAGCGGCCACAGTGTGCGGTCGATAAAATCAAAAAAAAATGACGGAAAACAAAAAAAAAGAACCTCTTTCCATTTATGGATCTATCTAAAACCTACGTCAAAACGTGGAATGGGCATGAGGGCTTAAGGAGTTAACATTAGATAGCCTTTTAAGTTTTATTCAACCACAAGGGAAATCTAGATCTAGGGCTGTAAGTACAAAATGACGGTAGCTTACAACCAAACCTAAAAATAATAAAAAAAAAAAAGAAGGCTTACAATGAGTTGTAAGCTACAGCGACCAAGATTTTAGAATCTTGGAATTTTTTTACACCCACTGTAAATTATTTAAATATCTTATACCATGAAAGTCTTGGAAATGTTGTGACAACCATATTTGTGACATGCCGGGTCTGTGACAAACCGAAGCTGTGGCAAACTAGGTGCCCCCTTTGTATATATATATATATAGGTAACTAATACCCTACAAATAAGTAATATAATAAAACTTGTTATCTATTGACATTTTCAGACAACAGGCTCTAGATGTACTTTGCATGAGGGGAGTGACCTGTCCATCTCCAACATGTCTTCAAGTTGCTCTGGCAGGTCATACATCTGTGAGAAGGGTGCAGGTATGTAGGGGGGGCGCGGAGGTCCAGGGGTAGAACATCGGCTTCCGACGCAAAAGGTCCCAAGTTCGAATCCTGGCTGTTGCGTTCCCTACTGGTTGGGTCGGTGTCAGTATAATGTGACAGTCTGAGACAGGAGTCATGGTATCCCCGCCCTGTCTCGTGTGTGGCAGCACATAAAATTGTCAGACGTCCGTCTTGGGGCCTGTCCACAATATAGCCTATATAGTGCTGCTGTTGGACGTTAAACCAATCCAACCAACCAACCGCCCTGTCTCGTGTGTGGCAGCACATAAAATTGTCAGACGTCTCTCTTGGGGCCCGTCCACAATATAGCCTATATAGTGCTGCTGTTGGGCGTTAAACCAACCCAACCAACCAACCAAGCAGGTATGCAGGACTGACACCATCTGTGCTCACTGCACTAAACTTTTTCGGGTGGAGAACTGAATCTCCCTCCTTGTTTAACGTCTCTTAAGTTCCCAATGAGATAACTATACCGCAACAGGTCCCGAGGCTTACAGTCTGACAAATTTACAATATGCTACACATGAGAATGTGGGGAAATACCATGACTTTGGTCGCAGATAATCATATAATATATATATATATATATATATATAGGATTTTTGGTGTGTGTGTGTGCCAATCTAATCTATGTATGTGTATATTAAAGATAAGACAGTATCTACGTACTTATGAATTGTGGTGATTTATATGTAAAATGAATCCGTCTTTGTTGGCTATGCCTAGAACAAATCATCAAACTGGATATCTGATGTTTACCTTACCTTACCTTACCTTACCTCTTCTTGATTTATTTGCTGGCACAGATTATTTGGGCTGTTACAATAGAGTGTCAAGCAGCTCTGGCTTGGCTGTGATTGTGAACTACAAACTGATGAATCTGAGGCAGTGTAAAGAGTCATGTTTCTCTGCTGTGTTGGCAGGTAAGTGCAATGTGAATTGTGTGTTTTAATTATTTTGGCAGGTAGGTGCAATGTGAAGAATTGTGTGTTTTAATTATTTTGGCAGGTAGGTGCAATGTGAAGAATTGTGTGTTTTAATTATTTTGGCAGGTAGGTGCAATGTGAAGAATTGTGTGTTTTAATTATTTTGGCAGGTAGGTGCAATGTGAAGAATTGCGTGTTTAAATTATTTTGGCAGGTAGGTGCAATGTGAAGAATTGTGTTTTAATTATTTTGGCAGGTAGGTGCAATGTGAAGAATTGCGTGTTTAAATTATTTTGGCAGGTAGGTGCAATGTGAAGAATTGCGTGTTTAAATTATTTTGGCAGGTAGGTGCAATGTGAAGAATTGCGTGTTTAAATTATTTTGGCAGGTAGGTGCAATGTGAAGAATTGCGTGTTTAAATTATTTTGGCAGGTAGGTGCAATGTGAAGAATTGCGTGTTTAAATTATTTTGGCAGGTAGGTGCAATGTGAAGAATTGTGTGTTTTAATTATTTTGGCAGGTAGGTGCAATGTGAAGAATTGTTGTTTTAATTATTTTGGCAGGTAGGTGCAGTTTTATGTGTTGGTTGTGAATAAAATATTAATGGATCATGCACTGTAAATTATTCCCAAGGGCAACACACACACACACAACACACACATCACACACACATCACACACACATCAAACACACCACACACACACACATCACACACATACATCACACACACATCACACACACACACACACACACACACACATACAAAACACAATCACATCACACACATAATATCACATATTTCTGTTGAAAGTTTCTCCACTTCTATACGTAGATAATTCACACCCATATGGTTCGCTTGCCAACATGAGGATAAAGACTAAGGGGTCTAAAATTAAATAAGTAAAAAAAAAAAAAATTAAAAATTAGAGACAGAAAGGATAACACATTTGAAATTTGAAACAACAACAAAAATGCGAGAGAAAGATTGAAGAGGAAAAAATATATTCCAGGAATACCACATGAAACGAGATTCAAACAATTATGTGGATTGATTAAATAACCTTGAATGAAGCTATCAATAAAGTTTACAATAATAATAATAATGATAATGTCGTTATTCTCTCTGGACCATTTTTTTTTTAAATGCGCATATTATTATTATTATAGGACATATAAAACGAGATTAAACACATTCTATCCTAGATGGTCCGAGCAATTTAAAAACTTCTTTCTCCATGTCATTAAATGGCCTGTAGCATAGACAAACCTGCTAAAGTTAGAACTAGTTTGTGGAAACAGTTTAGAAAGTTGTGTGTGAGCGGTCCGACTGCGCCTATTGTTGAGTGCAGAGCTCACTGCGGTCTGCGCGGCAACATGGAGTGGCACTTGTTCGACCCTCCCTAGGCACTTCGCCCAAGGTGGACTGGGTGCTAGATGCGCCCGCTTCTGTCACAGCCTATGTGAAAGATGTAGGCAAATATTTCCAGAACACTTGAAGCACCTTCTCATTGAAGGATTCAAGTTCTACTAAATACTTCTAAATGATATTTCAAAAAGAAAATAACTGTTCTTTTGTTTTAGTGAAATGTCAGAAGTCGTGTCCGCGTGTAATGAATATAGAGAAACTAAGACGTAGGCTCGGATACCACAACGTGCAAAGGTCGCCAGTCGCCCTGTTTTTTGCGCTTCAGTTTTATCAATATTGTTGTAATGGTAGAACTGAAAGGGGTGTTGACATGTACGGTATACCCTTATAAAGTAATTATTTGCTATTTGTCTATAGACAATTACGGATAAAATTATTTTTTGTTCATTTAGTTTTATGTTAAAATATAGATAAAAAGGGTATTGTAAGATGTACATGTACTTGTTAATAACATTCTTTGCAGCACATACTGACGATACTTCATGAAATTTTCTTAATATCCAAAGAATAATAATAAAATGGAATATTGTAATGGGAATATCATAATGTTTACTTCAAAAAAGTTCATATACAGGCATAATCAATTCTTAACGTTTTTTGTACTTGTTTTGACAGGAAAGGACTTTGTGGTCAAATATTATAGTTAGTGCAGCTCTTGGCATTGCCAGATAGCATCAACAGCCGGGTTAACTTTAGAATGAGTTACTTCTTAGACTATATGTGTATTAAGAACTTCTAAGTGCATAGCTTTGAGCAAATATCTTAATCTGTACTTAATATGTTTTAACCATTAAACTTGGCAATC
>RQTK01000481.1:153225-164873 GCA_003991915.1 Elysia chlorotica
TCTGTCTGTCTGTCTGTCTGTCTGTCTGTCTGTCTCGCTCCAACCCTCCCTTCCTCTCTCTTTGACATTCTTCTGCCATCTATCCACTCCCTTTCCACACAACATCAAGCTACGATAACATAAATTTATTGTGCCCAATCACTCCACACAGGGTTCTGACCCTCCCTTCCTCTCTCTCTGACATTCTTCTGTGATCTATCCACTCCCTTTGTTTACGATAACATAGATTTATTGTGCCCAATCACTCCACACAGGTTTCTGGCTACGCAATGGTGAAAGAAGGCAACTGCTACTGTGACCTGTCTGCTCTTACCTTTGCTATGGAGGAACCAGCTTTCAGCCAGGCCTGCCCAGGCAACCCCCTCCAGATGTGTGGATCGAACACCAGCCACACAGTCTACACTCTGAGTAAGATCACTAACACCACTTTGAATTAATTGTTACGAGGATAAGAGAAAGTTTCGGTAAAGTTAGTAACATGACTTCATTATTTATAGATTTAATTAGATTTACTTAGACTACAAGCACACACATACATGACAGATCAAACACCAGCCACAGTCTACACTCTGAGTAAAATTACATAGGCCCTCTACACCTCTTTGGATTCCATAATATGGGAATAAGAGAAGGTTTAACTAAGATTAACTACTCTTTGATTATATTATTAATGAATTTTAATTTATTAGATTTATTTAAGCCTAAATTACATGAAAACACAACAGATGTGTGGATCGAACACCAGCCACAGCATCTAAACTCTGAGTAAGGTCACTAACACCACTTTGAATTCATTGTTCCGAGGATAAGAAAAAGTTTCGGTAAAGTTAGTAACATGACTTCGTTATAGATTTGATTAGATTTAGGGCCTACTTAGGCTACAAGCACACACATACATGACAGATCAAACACCAGCCACAGTCTACACGCTGAGTAAAATCACTAACACCACTTTGAATTCATTGTTCCGAGGATAAGAAAAAGTTTCAGTAAAGTTAGTAACATGACTTCATTATAGATTTAATTAGATTAACTTAGGAATACAAGCACACACATACATGACAGATCAAACACCAGCCACACAGTCTACACTCCGATTAAGATCACGTACACCTCCTTGGATTCCATAGTATGGGAATAAGAGCATTACATGACTTTTGTAAAAAAAGAGGTCCGCACCATTCAACCTCTGATTGCAACTGGAGCTCTTCAAGTGTAAAAACTCATATTTCATAGGCTTATGATGATGTCTTTGAACGCCATGGTACTGCGGTAATAGAAAATTTCAGTGAAGTCAGTGTTATGACTTTGAGTAGCATAACACCACAACACCATGATAAGTGAAAGTTTCCCATTTCGCTAAGGATTAGCTATATAAACATGTGCAGAAATTATGCACACACACACACACACATTTTACTGAATTGTCCTCAGCTGAGATCTCAATTCCACACCACCAAAGCTGTGATGAGCTATTGAACTACGGCATTGCAGCTCCAGGGATCTACGTCATCAACAATAGGCAGGTCACCTGCTTCAAATACAGTAAGTAGATCTGGGATTCTGAAGAACTTTTCCACAATGGTTAGAAGCAGGCTTTAAGTGAAAATTACCACACAAAAAAAAAAGGATTGCGCTTTGGGTACTAGAGTCCTGGAATCATTGATGCATCCATGCCAAATTGGGGGGGGGGGGGATATGGAGGTCCTAAATTAAAATATATTATGCATTGGGAACTTTTCTTTTGAAATCACAATATATATACATCTTTTGAGATTGTATGTTTTCCTCAAACATTTGTTGTGATAATTTAGAAAGTGGGCACTGTCATAAAAAACTCAACATACAATAAAAGTTAAGTCTTCACATTTGTTGTTGTTGTTGTTGTTGTTGTTGTTGTTGTTGAGTTGGTTTAACGTCCAACATCAGCACCATATAGGCTATATTTTGGACGGGCCCCAAGACTGAAGTCTGACAATTTTATGTGCTGCTACACACGAGACAGGGCGGGTATACCATGAAATCTGTAAATATGTTTCCACCAGCTCCAGAATCCGACTACATCTTGGCTAACGATGAGGACATCACCGTGGGAGCTTCCTCTGTGTTCTCCTCGTCCTTCACCAGTGCGGACGCCAAGTGAGCTCTAAATCTTTTTATTTTGTGAGATTTAAGGCATATCAAAGCCAAGATCAAGCTCACAAAACACTTGTATAGTACTGAAACCCGCTTCAAAATTTTCTAGACCCATTCAGCTTTCAGAAAATATATAGGTTTTATGGTTTATAAAAAATATTTGCTGTCTCCCAGCCCAATTTATGACCTTGTAGGGTTAAATCTTTTTATTTTGCAAGATTTAAGGCATATTCCTTGTGTGATTACTTTTTGTGGGATTAGAGCCCTGAAATCATAGATGCATTCATGTCAAGTCGCCTTGCCACTCAAAGAGAGCAGGGTTTATACCATAAGACGACAACATTTCTTGAAAAAACACAGTCAACATCTTGTGTATCTTCTCAACTGACAACTTCCTATAAACACATATATATATATATAGATAAAAGTCTAGCTAAATTTGTTTATATTGCAAGATTTAAGGTATAGGCCTATTCCTTGTGTGCGCACTATTTTAGGGAATATTCAAAAATTTAGGAAGGAAGAAGAGGGAAAGGCAGGCCAAGCAGTAAGTGGTATCATGATATATATAGAAGAATATACAGGGACCCAGATACATGTAAAGCTCAGACTAGCACTCCACTGTCTTTAAAGTCAAGCTGGTGAAAGATTTGTTTTTACTATTTCCAGGCAACTAGGTTACTGCTGAGTTGTAATTAATTAATACTGATGTGTGTAGTTCTTCAAGAGTTATTTAGATTTCCAATAGATTTTTTTATATTTAAGTGTAGTCATTGCAAAATTCCATGAACTTCTGTTTTCATTAATGATCTTTTCATGCATCCTAATAGGTTTGTTAAAAAGAGAGATGGCATCCACAAGCTTTTAAAAATTATTTTAGCATGAGGCTTTTGAATCTCCATTAAAGTGTGCGGCCAAGAAAGTAATAGCTACCTTACCTCACAAATGCATTTTTACTAGCATTATCAGGACCCTAACTCTTGGTTTCCCAAATGCTCTGTCAAGGGACCAACTTGAGAGCTTGAGGTTTTTTTATGTATTGAATGAGTTGACATGGCAAACTATTCAGAATCATCTTTGTTAATGTCTCTTTTGTTTCCTTTTATTCCCTCACAGCTTGGAGTTGGAGGTATAGTTTTGTTTTTCTTTGGGCACTTCGGCACAGCAATTGCTATAGACCTATTGTGTCCATGATGTCTTGTTAGTACACTAGTAGCAACAGTGACTCCTTTTATTCCCTCACAGCTTGGATTTGGAGATAAATTTTTTATTTACGGCACTTCAGCACAGCAATTGCTATAGGCCTATTGTGTCCATGATGTATTTGACAGTTAAGACGGTACACTAGTAGCAACAGTGACTACTTTTATTTCTTCACATCTTGGAATTGGAGGTATAGTTTTTATTATTTTCGGCACCTCGGCACAGCAATTACTATAGGCCTGTTGTGTCCATGATGTCTTTGAGTTAGTACACTAGTAGAAACAGTGACTCCTTTTGTTCCCTCACAGCTTGGATTTGGAGGTAAATTTTAAATTTACAGCACGTTGGCGCAGCAAATGCTATAGGCCTATTGTGTCCGTGATGTATTTGACAGTTAAGACGGTACACTAGTAGCAACAGTGACTCCTTTTATTCCCCCATAGGTTGGACATCAGCTCTCTCAACCAAAGGGGATGGGTTGGAGGTGAAGGCTTGTCTCACTATAGTTTGAAGTTTGACCTGCGAGATGTCTACATGGTTCAAGGGATTATTCTCATGGGTGAGATAATTTAGTCAAACTTCAACTGCTTGTTGAGTGAAGATAAACCTTTTCACATTGCATGATTTCAAGCCTATTGCATGTGTGCGCACTTTTTTGGGGAATTTCCAAAAATCTGCAAAAGTTGAAAAGCTTTGATATTGATTATTTTTAAATGGAAGGTGTACAGATCAACACAAAAAGGCGCTAGCACAAGGGCATATATAAGCACACAAGTGTGTGGTGGAATGGGAAAAGATTAACCTTTTTCTCATGATGTACAGGTTGATACTCTCATGTGCTAGCAACTTTTTGTAGTGATTTGCACACCTTCCATTTAAAAATGATAAATATGAAAGCTTTTATCTTTTATGAATTTTTGAAAATTCCCCCAAACAGTGCGCACACATGCAATAGGCCTGAAATGATAAAAGAAAATGCATAAACTCAAAAGATTTTGACTGTGTTTTCAGTTTTGCAGATTCTGACTTCTAAGCTGGTTGTTTTTATTTTATGTTAAACAGGTGTCTCAGGTTACGACCGAATGACATCTCTGTCCATATCTCATGAGCTGACAGATTCGCAGGTGGAGAACTACTATCTTAATCCGGTGAGCCACTTGTAGGAGGGAAACGGGTTAATTTTTATTTAGTTATGCATCAGAAAAAAAAAATGATAATAATAATAATAATAATAATAGTAATAATAATAATAATAATAATAATAATAATAATAGTAATATAATATGTCGGACATTTAAATAATAATAATAATAATAATAATAATAATTATAATAGTAATAATAATAATGATAATAATAATAATAATAAAAAAGGCTCTTTCAAAGTAGAGTACAAATAATTTCACAGCATTAAATTACTCAAGAGCTTCATTGTTTTGTTCCTCTTCCACAACGTAACACTATCATTGTTTCATTCTTGTACCTACATCTGCCAGGTTGAAATCCCCTACCCAATGACCAGATCTTTTACCTGGATCGACATTGACGTACCCTTTGTAGCTAGACACGTCACAATCTCCTTCAATTCCTGGGATGGATCTAAACCTGGCTGCAGTATTGAGTTTGTTGGCTACAAGTTTTACCAGTTTTGGAGTGAGTGATATGTTCCAGAGTCTATACCTTTTACTGAAAATTGCAGTATAAGAAAAGATAAGATAGGATATACTTTATCGATGCTTGTTGAGGCAATTGAAATCTTGATATTGTCATTTTAGTGTTAAATTTGTTAAATTTCACTAATTAAAAAAAAAATCTGGTATAAGTTTTCCATTGTGGTTTTGTTAGTCTTTTATAACTGAAATGTAGGTAATATGTGTTCTTTTTTCTATTTTCTAAAAGATAAAGTCAATGCCTTTTCATGTTTTTTAAATTTTGTGTCAAAAGTACCAATTTCTTAACCTTTAATTTACTGGAATGTCTGCTTATTTTTACTAAGGAAGCTGGGGATAAAGCTCACCGTACAAAGTCAGAATACAGAATTGAAATGTTAAATATTCTGTATCCTTTAACAAAAAGAGTTCCATGTTTTGGAGATGGAGATCTATTTCTAATGACCATTGCGATTTGCTTCTTCAAGACATATGATGTGGTTTTTGATATATTTTATATAAACATTCTTTTAAATAAAACTGTTATCAACTTAGATTTCCATGCTAATGGTCTGTCAGGCCTTTATTTTTTTGCTTTGCAAAGGCCTTCCTGAGACAAAAAAATGAGAATTGTAGTTGATGGCAATAAGATGAAATTATTCTCCTCCAATTTTTACTCAGTTGTGAAGCAGTCAGGGTAAATCAGGCACCAGTCAGAATTTGCACCCTCTAATTCATTTGTAATTGTATATTTATTTTCTATGTGAAGAAGTATCAAATGCACTAAAAGAGGTTAAAAAAATCAGAACTCTATCGTTTATAGAACCAAAGAATATCAAATACACTTAAACCACTTTAACACATATAAAACCAGAAATAATTCTTTTTATTTGAAAACAAATAAAGTCAAAATTAATTAGTTTTTGCAGTTTAGAGTGCCCTAGCTCAAAGCTTCTATCAGCAACCTGTGCCTAATGTACTCCTGGTTGCCTTAGCTTAGTTTAGTTTAAGCCTCTTGGTTCCCTGCATAACATAGGGCCACAGCAACTCCCCTCCACACCACACCCCCTCTCGGTTGCGTCACATGTAGCCTATATAGTCCGCTTATGCATTTTTAACTGTGCAGTTCACCTCTAACTTGTTTTTGGTGTACTTTTCTTCCCAGCCGACTCACACTACCTTGGCACTCACGCAGAGCTTCAGAACTCTTCGACCATCAGTACCACATTCATAATAACCCACATAGACAGCTGCACGAGCACCTGCAAAACCAGCGGTTTCCACTTCTTCATGCTCAATGAAGAATCGATTGCAGGTAGGACTCAATGCAAAAAGATTATTGATAAGGTCTTGTTCTAGCACTGCTTTGTATTGATCTGCACACCGTTTATTTTGAAAATCAAAGCTTTTAATGATAATAACAATAAAATAATAGTAATAATAATAATAATATAATAATAATAATAATAATAATAATAATAATAATAATAATAATAATGATAGATAATAATAAAAATAATAAAAATAATAATAATAATAATAATAATAATAATAGTAATAATAATAATAATGTGTAAAAGCACGTAAAATTCTCAAACATTAATTTGTTTTAGGGCCTGTGCACAATATAGCCTATCAAATGATGATGTTAGACTTTAAGCAATCAACTCAATTCATTTGTCTTAGTGATCCCTACTGAATGGGTCAGTATAACGTGACTGTCTGAGACAGAATTACTGGAATCCCAGCACTGTCTCTGCCAAGACAATAACACTAATTCTCAGAAATAAGTTTGGGATCGGTCCACAAATGTTGGGTGTCAAGCAATCAACTCCATTCATTTGTCTTAATGACCCCTACTGATTGAATCAGTATAATGTGATCGGCTGTGGCAAAATTCCTGGTATCTCCGTACTGTGACAGTATCGCCAAGACAACAACACTAAATATCAGAAATAACTTTGAGACCGCTCGACAAATTTTGGACGTTAAGCAATCAACTCAATTCATTTGTCTTAGTAATCCCTACTGAATGGATCAGTATAATGTGACCGGCCTAGACAGAATTCCTGGTAACCCTGCACTTTCTATGCCAAGACAATAACACTAATTCTCAGAAATAAGTTTGAGACCGGTCCACAAATGTTAGATCTTAAGCAACAAAACTCAGCTCATGTGTCTTTGTTATCCACAGACCCCAGCACAGCCATCTGTTCCTGCCTGACTCCAACGGTCAGCACCAGGGACTTCTACCCCAGCGACGACACCATTTCAGCCTGCCTGGACTCCCAGCCCTGCTCACCACACTTGTCCGAGCTCACGTCCCTGTACTCCTCTTCAAGTATGGTCTAACTAGCAGATCTTGCTTTTCATGTATTGTCTTAACTCAATAGAGTGTCAGTAATTTGCCAGTAAAGCTCAGAAAATTTAACTACTTTTAGTGGGGTTTTGTATGTATTTCTTTTGAATCATATAGGTAGAATACAAATTTTTGCAGATTTGAAAACTTGAGCTTTTAATCTTTCAAAAAAATGTATAGGATGTGACTCTCTTTACTTACATCTACCATTGGATAATTTTATTCTGTTTTGGTGTCAGTTTAATGTGACCAGCTGAGACAGGAGTCATGACATCCTTGCCCTGTCTCATGTGTGGCAATACATAAAATTGTCAGACACCAGTCTTTGGGTCCGTTCACAATATAGCTTATATAATGCTGATGTTGGACGTTAAACCAACTCAACAACAGGTATAGTCCTAAAACCATTGAGCAATTCAGGTAGTATGCACTGTGGGTAACACAAGTATCTCTACTAACTGGAATCAACGAATCCATCAAGTGTCGCACACTCATAACTTAATTCACGTTTTTATTATGGCTAAATAATAAAGTTAAAGATTTTACCTCTCTCCGCCATTTCCGCAGCCACCACCTGTCAACTTCCACAGACGACCGAGACCCAGGATGAGTTGACAATTCTGACGCAGAACAGCCCGAGCCACTCTGACTTTCCGTCCATTGGATCGGTGTTTAATGTGACCTGTACCACCGGCTACGCATCCAGTCTGTGGAACGGAACTTTCTCCACTGTCTGTTCTAACTATGGACGCTGGCTACCTACACCTGTGGATCTGACCTGTACAAGTACGTACCTCTAGTTACGTCAATGATTATTTTGTTTATCCTTTCCTGGAATATAAACCTTCACTTTCCTTACATAATGGTCTATCTAGCACCTCTAGTTACATCAGTGATTATTTTTGTATCCTTTCCTGGAATATAAACCGTCACTTTGCTTACATAATGGTCTATCTAGCACCTCTAGTTACATCAATGATTTTTGTGTGTGTCCTTTCCTGGAATATAAACCGTCACTTTCCGTACATAGTGATCTATCTCACACATAGACCAAAACCAAATAACACTTTGAAGTAATGAGTATGAACAAGCTTCTTTATTAAGTCCAAGATGTACTGTGTTAAAACTCATTCTACTCAATCAGCTGGGACAAATTTTTGGTTTAAATTGGCCTTCATTTAAAAAGAAAACTCAATTTTAAACGCTTTCGTCTCTCTGTCAGACTTCTCTAACCTGACTCTGGCAGTTATATTATCTTATTTGAAAGAGTTCAAATTCACACCCGTCTCTACTGTTAAAAAAGCATTTATTCCACAGCCTCTCTTAATTATGTATGCAAAACCATATAACTATTTGTATGATAAATGTGTTTTTATTTTAAACATTATTGTTATTATCAATGTTCTACATGTGTATATCATATTCTTTTTGGACGAGATTTCAATGGATAAAAGCACCATGAGCTTGAGCTAAGTCTATTGGTTGTGGGGCTCTATAAATCATCTCTTTATTATTATTATTATTATTATTATTATTATTATTATTATTATTATTATTATTGTTATTGTTATTATTATTATTATTATTATTATTAGACGCTCACCTGGGATGTGGAGTGTTCCGCGTCGGGGCAGTGGTTGCCGGACAAGCCGCCAGATTGCATTCGTGAGGAATATATAGTTATAATATGGACTGCTCTAGAAACAGTGCACCCAGCCTGTATTGAACTCTGATAAGTTGATTTTATACTTGAATTCATTCTCATGCTTGTAATGTGTGGAGCAACCAAGATGAATCAGTCACAAGTTGGAATTTAGACTTTTTGAAATATCTATTGAGTGTAAAGAAGCAAACAATGCACTTCAAAAGTTGAAAAAATTACCACTCAATTATTTTGAGCTCCCATCTTGCACTCTTGAGTTACATGACTGTAAAGGCGTATGGAAAGTACGAAAATAGTAGTAGTTCTATTTTCTCTTGTGTTACTATATTTGAACTTCAATTCGAGTTGCTTTATGGGTATTTGAATTTTTTAGAGGATATATTATTTTGCTGAGTGTTTTTAAGGAATTAAAACAAATTGTTTTACCTTTACAGACCCGGGAACTAAAAATAACCTGTTTTGCTTAAAACCAGAAAACAAAAAATTATATATATATACACACATACTATTCTGATGTTTCGCCCACCGCAGTCAGGATATGCCCCGCGCCCACGCCTGTGACCAACTCGTCCCTGATCCATCAGGACGTCTATGTGTACGGGGACGTCGCCGTAATGAAGTGCGATGCCGGGAGCGTCTTCAACGGGACGTACAGCAGCAGCATCGCCATGACCTGCCAGGTCGACGGCACCTGGGACCAGATACCTGACGTGCCGTGCCGGGGTTAGTGCACTAGTACTACTACTGTGTAGCCTTTAGAAGGAGTGTGGTCTGTAAGATGAATAGAGAAGCGAAGGGAGAGAGAGAGAGAGAGAGAGAGAGAGAGAGAGAGAGAGAGAGAGAGAGAGAGAGAGAGAGAGAGAGAGAGGTTCTAAATCGGTTGAGATTAAACCGAGAAGATCAGGCCGTATAAGAAAAGAGCCAGATCGTTTGGTAATTCAATAGATGATATGAAAGTATATTTCATATTTTTGTACTTGTTGCAATTAAGCTTTCATATTATGATTTTAAGAGAATCAATGTTACGAGTGTTAAGTTTAAAGAATACTAAAGATTACAATGAAATTAAATTTGTCATTTAAATGTTAAAAAGTTCATAGTTTGAAGTCACCTTCATAATCAAGTTTTTTGAATTATCTTAATTGTATTAATTATATTCTTTAATGACGTAAGTTCAAAATAAGGATGGAGGGATGTAATAAATGGGAAATAATCTTGTATGATTAATATATGTAAATTTCATTGTAACTGTTCTTTATTTTATGTGACGTAATTCTTTATTGTTTTCCGGTCCGCATTGTTTTAATAACCTTGTAAGAAAGGCATTCTATTCTAAGAGAGTCATGCTGTCAACATCGTGAAATAAAACCTAGGATTTAATTATGAACTTGTGTCTTGAGTTGGTCATAGATCTAGTTATTACAATACTGACACCGACCCAACCAGTAGGGAACGCAACAGCCAGGATTCGAACTCGGGACCTTTTGCGTCGGAAGCCGATGTTCTACCCCTGGACCACCGCGCCCCCCTACTGTGTAGTAACGTTAGATCAATTAAATGTGAATGTCGTAGTAGAGCTTGGTTATCAATATGCAAGGCACAAAAAATATGTTAAAATAGGTATAGTGCAGCTCTAAGAATACAAAACGATATACTGACTTAAGCTTTCGACTTTTAAGTCTTCTTTAGAGGGTTAAACAGTGTATACCTACACAATAAGACATTAAACATTTTTAGTAACGTTAGGCAGCGTAGTGGTCTAGTGGTTTTAAACCATGCTCTCTTTGGATGGCAAGGCTATTCGGTGCCAATGCATAATCATTTTTTGGTCGTTTTCACTAAAAACCTACTTTAAACTACTATGGAAACAAATTTTTTTTTTGCCAGCGCTGGATTACCTCAAATAGATCATATATCATCTGTCCTGTTTCCCTCCCAACTCAACAACTAAACAACTCCCAACTATGGACTGCTATGTGTTTACTATATATATGACATATCCTCTTTTCCCATAATCTATCTCCTTTTCCTATAATCTATCTTCTTTTCCTATAATCTATCTTTCTTTCTTTTCCCTCCTAACTATGGACTTCTCTGTATCTAGTATATATAATATAATCCTATTTTCCTCCACTCAGGCCCACAGTTCATTATATATAATCTATCTTATTTTCTTTTCCCTCCCAGCCCTGGACTGCTATGTGTTTACTATATATATGACATATCCTCTTTTCCTATAATCTATCTATCTTTCTTTTCCCTCCCAACTATGGAATGCTCTGTGTTTACCATATATATATATAACATATCCTCTTTTCCTATAATCTATCTTTCTTTCTTTTCCATCCCAGCCCTGGACTGCTATGTGTTTACTATATATAGAACATATCATCTTTTCCTATAATCTATCTTTCTTTCTCTTCCATCCCAGCTATGGATATAGCCTATATAGCGCTGATGTTGGACAATAAACCAACTCAACAACTCAACCACTCCCAACTATGGACTGCTCTGTATTTACTGTATATATATGACATATCATCTCTTCATATTATCCATATTTCTTTCTTTCCCCTCTCTGTGTGCAGTATATATAAATATAATCCTCTTAACCTCGATTCCAAGCCCACAGTTTGATA
>RQTK01000481.1:169255-179255 GCA_003991915.1 Elysia chlorotica
AATAATAATAATAATAATAATAATAATAATAATAATAATAATAATAATAATAATAATAATAATAATAATAATAACAACAACAACAATAAGATAAAATTAATTATCACAGGCTTGGAGTTGGACAGAAGTCTTGGTAAATGGCATCACCTCTCTGTCTCTGTGTGGCAAACCATGGCGATTAAAATTGTCAGACTTTACTTTATGGATCCGTTCGCGATCTAGCCGGGTTGCTCATAGTCATATGCTGACACTGGATGTTAATAAATTAATAACATAAACATGATTAATGTCAGAACTGTTTTTTGTTGTTTTTTTTAACTTCGGTACAGAAAATGAAATTGAAAAAGAACCAACAAAATTAAAAAAAAAAAATACAAAATATAAAAACAAACCATAATTACTCAATTATCCAGAAAATTTCGTTTTCTTAAAAAACAGCTAGATCTAATTCAATCGGGTATTGAGTGTAGGAACGTAGGGAAAACAACAGCACTAGCATACCCGGTACTAGTTTTAATACTAATAGATTAATGCTAGCAACAATTTGGCATCGTGTACGGCAATTTTTTTACTGGGCTCTCCTACCTAGTCCTAAGTAAATAATTAATATAAAATTATGGATCTCGGTATCTTGGGCTGGAGAGATTAATTATCTAATATCGTGGGGGTTGGGGTTGGGTTGGTTTAACGTCCAACAGCGGCACTATATAGGCTATATTGTGGACGGGCCCCAAGACGGACGTCTGACAATTTTATGTGCTGCCACACACGAGACAGGGCGGGGATACCATGACTCCTGTCTCAGCCGGTCACATTATACTGACACCGACCCAACCAGTAGGGAACAAACAGCCAGGATTCGAACTCGGGACCTTTTGCGTCGGTAGCCGATGTTCTACCCCTGGACCACCGCGAGGGATAGGCCGAGCGAAAACTAAACGAGCGCAGGCAGACAGCCGTGAATTATCTAAACATCATGGAGAAATAACTTACAAGTGTTAAGACATTATTTTAATTTTTTATAGAGGAAAATCGCTTTCCCGTTACTACCTTTTTAAACAATGTAGCTGTCACATCTACTGTGCTGACGTGCCGTGAAAACAAACTCGGCTAGTCAAACTCAATTGGGTCTGAAAAGAGACATTTATTTTGAATTGACAACAAACAAAACCGGACACTAGAATTAGAAATTAGAAGATAGTACACATTAGTAGATAGATCTAGGTCTATGTTTGCAGGGCGTGAGTGAAGCTTGAGTTTAATAATAATAATAGACAAATAATGGTTGGTTAGTCGACAAACATGGCAATTTGGCAGTAATCAAACACGTTGGAGATGGGGTTGATGAGAGTGCGCCCGTCAAGAAAAATTTACATACTGGGTGTGGTCAGTTTGTTTGTTTTGTTGCTTTAAGTTTAAGTTTACGTCTAACGTCAGCACTATATAGGCTATGTTGTGCACGGGTTTCAAGACTGACGTCTGACAAGTTTACGTGCTGCCACACAGAGACAGTGTGGAGATACCATGGCTCTTGTCCCAGTCGGTCCCATTAAAGTGACACAGGCCCAACCAGTAGGGGACGTAAAACTGGCTGAGATAGGAGTCTCGTTTATAGCAGACCTTCATTGGAAACTTATGAATAAGAGACGTGAAACTAGTAGGAGGAGAAGGAGAGAGAGGATACATATAATAGATAGAGAGAGAGAGAGCTATATTCACGGACTCGATGATCAATACAAACGTTATCATCTCAGGGATGTGATTATGCCATCCGTTATTCTCATTTAAATCGCTAACCCTACAGTCAAAATATATTTGCGTTGGCCAACTGGCTTGCTGTCTGCGCATGTCAAATTGTCACATGACATTAGTCGACAGAGCAAAGTATAAACTATAATGTATATATAAAGCAGCTTTTAAAGGTAATGTAAGCATCTATTCTATGGGAGCGATTGGTCACCAGACGAAACAAACTTTATAATAATACAGCGATTGGTCTAGGCAGTTTAGCATAACAGCGCAAAGCTTTTGTCAAATGCGGCAAAATTAAAGGCAGTGTATCACTATAAAAGAGAAACTGTTTTTCTTTTGTATTTTCACAGCTGCGTATACTTTTTGCGGAAATAAACTTTTTTGTAATGTTTTCGGATTCAAACATTTACAGCGAATTTTAAATAATTTTCATGCTTCATTTTAAGATAATACTGATTGCTATCAATAAAGTAAAACGTGTTTCTGCCAGCATTGGTGAACTTTCAAAATGTTTTACTTGTATTTTTAAGACGAACAGTTATTAACTAAATGCCGAGGTTTTTACTCTGCTCTGTATGTTGTAGTTAATAGTGATTAATTTCTTGACGTAAAGGATCCCCCTCCCCTAGAAGACGTTAAATCAAAGAGAAGTAGAGCGAGCTATTTCTCGCTATAAGATCTCCGAAGAACTAGAGCAAGTAATGTGTTATCCTGTGGGAACTCTGCAGGAGAAGTGAAACCCAGGGAGAGCTCCTGTTAGTGTTAAAGCAACTTGTCGCCGTTTAATTAGGATCTAGGGAAACATAGGAAAAGTTAAAAACTTAAATCCAGAGAGAAGTAGAGCTAGTATTAGTAAAAATTACATAGGAAGAGAATTCTCGCTGTAACAGTATAGGATCCCCGAAGAACTAGAGCAAGTAATTTGTTATCCTGTGTGACCTCTGCAGGAGAAGTTAAACCCAGGGAGAGCTCCTGTTAAAGCAATTTGTCTCCGTTTAATTAGGATCTAGGGAAACATAGGAAAAGTTAAAAACTTAAATCCAGAGAGAAGTAGAGCTAGTAAGATGTGGAACGTTAGTGAAATCCACCCTGGTGGCGGGGAGAACCAAACAGCGCCAGACGCTGGGCTGATGTCCGTGTGGTTACGCAACACGCTGTTGGCCGTTAACGGCGTCCTGCTGCTACTCCTGAGTCTGGCCGGGTTGGTCACCAACGCCCTCAACATGCTGGTCTTCGGCAAGACCGGGCTCAACACTGGCATCAACATCAGCTTCTTCGCGCTGTCCGCCGCGGACTTTGCCTGCGCCGCGCTCTACGTGCTGGAAGCGGTCATCATGGTGGACATGTCGCACCTGGTCCGCCTACCTGTGGACATCGTGGACCTGGAGTATGTGGTCAGCTACTGGCTAGTGAGCGTCGTGTCCTTCGCCTCCTGGGTCACGGGCATCATCAGCGTGGAGCGCTGCCTGTGTATCGTCATGCCGGTCCGGGTGAAGCGGATCGTCACGCGCAAGTTGGTCGTTGCTTTGATCGCCGCGATGCTAGTGGTGCAGTCGCTGATGCTAATGGCCTCTCTGGTGTTAATGCAGTTCGAGGTGATTCCGGCAAAATCTGGCGAGATAACGCTAGCGCCACCTAGCGAGGTGATGGACACGGACATGCAAGCGACCTCTAGCGAGTTAACCCGACCCCAGGCTAGCGACCGCCCTCGGGTGTTCATGGAGAGATCTGGGTTCCTCACCGCCTTCATTACCGCCCTGCTCTTCTGGGCAACGACCGTTCCAGCCCTCGCCTGTTACATCGTGATCGTGGTGAGTACTACGTTCCTGGCAGTCGCACTCCGGCAGAGGGAGCGCTGGTTACAGACCCTGCCCGGCCAGACCAGCCACAACATCGGGAAAAACCGGAAACTCGTCACGACCGTGGTCGCCGTCAGCGTCATCTATATCGTCTGCTTCTCCCCCGGGGCTTCGGCCATCGTGACCTACTTCGCGCTGCCGAGTCAGGACGCGCTCAACGTTCACGTGGAGAATCTCGTGTTCGTCTTGCTGTCGTACGCGCCGATCTTCCAGGCTCTCTCAGGCATGGCCAACATCTTCGTCTACTTTAACATGAACGCTCGGTACAGGCACGACCTGAAAAGTCTGGTTGGTTGGGGACGCACCAGGGCTTAGATCTAAGATAAGATTATGATAATGAGGAGTTAAGACAAGATAAAACAGGGTATGATGAGACTAGATGAGATCAGACAAGATAAGATAGCATAAAAAAGATAGGATATAATAAAATAAGATAACATAAGACAATAATTATACGCATTAGATAAGATATCATAAAACAAGATAGGATGTGATAAAATAAGATAACATAATACAAGATAAAATAAGGCAAAATAATTATAAGCTTAACATAAGATATCATAAAAACAAAATAATTATACGCATAAGATAGGATATAAAAACAAAATAATTATACGCATAAGATAAGATATAAAAACAAAATAATTATACGCATAAGATAAGATATCATAAAACAATATATGATATGATAAAATAAGATAACATAAGACAAAAATAATCATAAACTTAAGATAAGATGACAGAAAAGAAGATTAAATAATATAAAACAAGATCAGATTAAGCGCAGTATAACCCGCTCAATACAAACCCTGTTAATATAAATTTTCACTTTTTCTAAACTATGTCCTAGATACCACCACCACCAAGAACAACAATAACCTGAACAATATCAACAACAACAACAACAACAACAACAACAACAATGACAACAACAACAACAACAACAACAACAATGACAACAACAACAATGACAACAACAACAACAAAACGAGACAGAATATGCTACAGGTGGAAAATGTGATAAAATTGCTGTCGCGTTTTTGGGTTTGAGGATTTTTATTTTGTTTTCCTTTGTTCTCATTTGTTTTATTGCTGTTTTTCTCTTTCTTAATTAAAAGCAATTAAAAATTAAATCTGAAAAAAAACATGATAGCAACCATACACGTGTAAATATCACTCTGTTTCTCCCTTTTGGCGTATTTGATATATTTTCTTATTTACCACGGTAGCAACTTTTATTCTTTAGAATGTCAATATTTTTTATCCTCATAAAAATTATCTGTAACTAATCATAATTAATTTTACTTTGTATGAAATGTATAATTTTTATCTTGTAAACTTTTCATCAACAATAATAGTACACTCTTGCTCTGTTTAGCAGAATTGCTCAACTTTTTTTTTTCATGTTTTCTGTGTAGTTCTTTTTTCTTCTTGTGATTAAAAATGTAAAAAATACAAAAACGATGGTTTTACCCCTTTCTTTATAATTAACGTAGCGTCACATTGTGTACATAGTAGATCGATGTAAAATACAAAGTGCTTGGTAACATTATTATAACAATCGAGGATGCAACGCAGAAAAAAAAATGATTTGATTTTTAAATCAGCGATACAAATTCAAGGGGTTCATCGAGCAGAGTTTCATTTTATGAAGTATTTTTTTAAATGAATATTTTTTTGTTCTTTTCTTGGTGTGTGTGTGTGAAATTGAGGAGTGCCCTGTCGCCTTGCTAGTTTGTAGAATGTGTGCATGTGTTTGCGCAGAATCAATGGGTTTGTAACCGTTATTGGCGATCAAACACCACAGAAAAATGCGCGGCTCTGTGTACAACTGTCGGTGTGTTCGGCGACAGAAGAATCATGTCACCTACATGACGAAATAATTATGTACGGTGGTTCTGTGTAGTGGCCCTAACTTGATTAATTTTTTAAAGTTTTATCGTGGTGCCTTGCATCTATAGGTGAAAACTTCTCGGCTATCAAGGTATGTCATGTCTCTTTAATGTGTTGTGGTACATGCACATAAAAAGGTTTAAAGTACCGTTTAACACATTATTGCACCCACCAGCCCTCTCGCCAAAAGAAAACAACAGCAACAAAAATAAAAACCTGCCCAGAAGAGGCCGTCTTGCATACCGACAGTATAAATCACAGAATTGAACGCAGTGAACACATCTCGGCGTAGTAAATGTAACAATCATCTAACTATTAGAACACATTGTACTGAGAGAGTATTTTTGCTAAGCCTACTCAGCGTACACAACAGCAATGTAAGCTGACCTATATATGTCTACTGCTAAATGAGATAAAAGTTGATAATTATTAAAATCAGGATGCGGAGTGGCACTTGCCCAGGGCAGGTACACCTGGAGACACAACGAAGTCCTGAAAATAGCTGCCCAGTGTGCAGACGAGAAGAGAATAGACTACAACAGCAGAGGAAAGGAAAAAAAGCCAAGCATTACATTCTTGAAGGCAGGAGAAGTGAAAGATAAAAGCAAGACAGGTGGAGATGCCCAAAGCTTTTTGGAAACGCCACGAGACTGGGACATGAAGGTGGATCTGGGCAGAAAACTAAAAGTTCCAAACTGGATATCACAGACAGAACTCCGACCAGACATGCCTCTCATTTCAGAACACACTAAACAGATGGCGGTGATTGAGCTGACAGTCCCCAGTGAAGATAGAGTGGAGGTGTCTGGAGAGCTGAAGAGAGCAAAATATGAAACCATAGCTGAGGCAGGAAGGAAGAACGGGTGGAAGGTCAGAATATGGGCCGTACAAGTGGGATGCAGAGGTTTTCCCGCAGCCTCGATGGCCAGACTGCTGAAGGACTTGGGGTACCGTACCAAGGAAAAGAAAAAAAAGAGAAGGCTGTGAGACAGCTGGGAGAAGCAGCAGAAAGGGCCAGCAACAGTATTTGGAAGTGGCGCCACTTCAAGGAGTGGGGAAGTGGAAGATAGGAGCCGATGTCGTCAGGTGGCAAAAGCTGCTGGGGGAGCCAGGGTGGGCAGTACTACCAGTATCCCCCGAAACTGTGCGACCTGCCCTGGTTGGTAGCTGATGATGGCGACAGAGGACTCCACGAGTGGACAAAAATGCTCCTGGACCACCATCGCAAGACAAGAAGACAAGGTTGGTCCAGGTATGCTCTAGAACACTAGAGTTTAATTTTTCAACTAAATCGAGGCTTTCATAAAAACAGGCTTGTTGAGTTGTTGAATTAGTTTAGCCAAATCAACGTCCAACATCAGCACTATGTAGACTATAATTATTGTAGCCGGGCCTTAAGACTGACGTCTGACAATTTCAAAAGAACAGGCTAAGCCATTGAAATGATATGGAGTAAACACAATTTAAAGTGATATATGTCTAACAAGCCATTGCCATGGTTAGGTCAGATTGATACTCACAGAGTAATTATTTATTCAGACTACTCAGTCTACATTGCAACAACGAGAATTAGTCCAACAGTTTAAAAGATTTTAATGATATTATTCACTTGGACTCTAAATGCAATTTGTTGTCTACTTCGATAATTTTGCCTGTTTACTTTGGAAGATTCGAAGTAAATACAAATGTTTGTTTACTTAAGAGACATTGCCTGTTGTTTTAGAAAGCCTCGAGCAATTTTAGGTAGAATTTTCTTTAAGTCTTTGTAAACATTGACAACAAACCACCCACCAGTTTAGTAAAGATTGTCCGTTTTGTTACCACAAAATACTGGATTTCTACTTCGATCACAGGCTTAGTGATTGTACTTGTATCATCATCATCCGGGTGCCGTCTCCTTGCGAAGGTTGGCTGCAATGGACCTCCATTGACATCTGTCCTGCGCAAGTCGTTGGCACTGCACCGGCGAGTAGCACGTCCATTCTGCGATGTTGTCATTCCATTTCGTTCTGGGGCGTCCCCGGCCTCTGCTGCCCCCCACTTCGCCGTTATAGAGATCTCTTATCACACTTTCATGACGCATGAAGTGTCCATAACATTGCAGCTTCCTATCTCTAATACATTGTCAGACCTTGATGGACATCGGATTTTTCCACACGCCGATGGGTCCTGTATGTCGCATTTGGCAGGGGTATGGTGTCCTTCTGGCCAGAGCTCAGTCGGCTACCCAATAAGAATCCAACAAAAATAAACCTTCAAAAAACACCAAAATCAAAACTAAAAACAAAATCCCGAGTTATCGATGGCGAAAAAAATGATTGCTTGGTTAAGTTGATGACTAGACTTTAAGACACACCCACCCCCGAAAAACAAAAACACACAAAAAAATAACAGTTATAGATTACAAAAAGACTGCCCATTTAACTGCCCGGGGAGTGAAGAAATACCTAAGTAAACAATCAATGATAACAAAAAGAGGGTCTTGTAATTGTCGACATTTGGCGCTTAAAAAATAATTCACACACAAACGAATCAACATATGATAGATCACTGACAAAACGATTCCATTTTAGACTTAAAGAAACAAACAGGCAAACAGTCAAAGATAATAAGAAAGTTCTCCAGTAATTGGCGACATTTGAAGTTAAGAAACACACAAGCAAACGGTTAAAGATAATAAATAAAGAGTTTCCAGCTATTGCCAACGATGGACGTTAAAAAATCCCTTAAAACAAACAACGACTGATAGATCTACAAAAAGAAGATTGTCTTATTACTGACTTATGAGATGAAGAAACCAACAAACAAACAACGTTTTTTCAATGGCAAAAAGATTGCCTGATTCCTAATATTTTAAATTTAGGTGTTTTGTTTGTTTTGTTGCTTCAAGACCAACGTCTGCACTGTATAGGCTATATTGTAAACGGGCTTTAAGACACACGTCTGACAACTTAACGTGCTGCCACACACGAGACAGGGCGGGGAGACCTGAACTCCTGTTTCAGCCGATCAAATTAAACTGAGACCGAATCAACCAATAGGGTTCAATATTGCACAAGTAAGTTTTTAACCGATCTTGAGATTCGAACCGTGGACCGTTCGATCTGGAGACCAGCGCTCTATCACTTGATCCAGTTTATCCTCTTGGCATTAAGAATTAAACAATCAAACAGCCGTAGACGATAACCAAATATTCAACAACAACAGCAGCAATAACAACAACAACAACAACTACAACAACAACAACAACAACAACAATAACAACAACAACAAAAAGAATTTAAGTCTAATGTTATTTCAACAATTCTATAAAACACATTACAAACTAAACATTTTTTGTGTTATTACCCTCATTATATTAAAACCATTATATTATCTATGCCTCATTGTTATAAAAGAAATACACAGATTAGCTAAAGGGCCAAGAATATTTATCTCCAGTGTAATGGCAACAGTTTATATAAAAGACGATTGTTTTATTTGCCGTTCCAATCGTATCGTATAATAGTTATCTACCTTGGGTTTACATTAATAATTAACCAATTACAATGTATGACATCCATAGCTATAATTGTTATTGCTTCTCCTACAACTTAGATGTGCGATTCATTTTTTCCAATATTGAACGTCGCTTGGAGGCCCGTGATTTTCAAGTGTTGTACAAATACGATTGTTTCAAATAGGTTAACCGAATTTAATGTGTATTTTTGTACCTAATGGTTTAGATTGTTTGCATCACCACCCCCCCTCTCTTTTTTTACGCCTTATCTATTTATCTTTACCCCCCGACTCTCTCTCTCTCTTTGTACAGACAGACGGACAGACAGACAGAAAGAGAGAGATCCACCACTACAACAACAACAACAACTACTACTACTACTACTACTACTACTACTACTACTACTACTACTACTACTACTACTACTACTACTACTACTACTACTACTACTACTACTACTACTACTACTACTACTACTACTACTACTACTACTACTACTACTACTACTAATACTACTGCTGCTGCTGCCACCAGTAGGATGATGGTGGTGGTGGCAATATCAATAAAAATAACAACAACTACAACACAAAATTACACGATAACAACAGACAACAAGAACAAGAAGAGCAAATACAATAAGAGCAATATAAAAAAGCAACAACAATAAGTAAATATTTAAGATGCGAATTTATAAATGTGACAAACATTTTTCTTTCTTTCGTGTTTATTTCAAGTATTACTCATAAACCGAGTATGAACACTTCCCACCACAGTAACGTGTACAGTTTTGACGCAAACAGAATGTAAAGTATGTCTTTGTCTGCGCCCGTCCTTGCGTTAACGTCGGCAGCCAGGTGAAATTTCGTACCATACGCAGACCACACAATGTTCATTAAGAGACGATAGAAAGACGATACAATAGCCTTAGCATAACCATAACAACATATAAATCACTCTAGCATTTCCATAGAATTACCATAGTATCACCTTAGTATCA
>RQTK01000481.1:181530-198453 GCA_003991915.1 Elysia chlorotica
GTAGTAGTAGTAGTAGTAGTAGTAGTAGTAGTAGTAGTTGTAGTAGTAGTAGTAGTAGTAGTAGTAGTAGTAGTAGTAGTAGTAGTAGTAGTAGTAGTAGTAGTAGTTGTTGTTGCTATTACTGGTCAATTGGCCTAAAAAACTGATGAAAAGCTCTATGTTAATTACGCTGTTTTGATGTGGTTTTGTTTATAATCAGTTTAAAAATCGTTTATGGTTCCGTACATATCCAGTTTTTTTTATAAAGAAAAAATATAAGTGATCTTTTTTGAATCATAGATTTTTCTTATAGAAAGTTTACTTTTCTGTTTTAATTGAGATGATAATTTTGATAGAATACTTTTTGTAATGCCAACTATAACCGATCAGACCTACTCAAAATCGAGTTCTGAAGATCACTGATGACTGTTCCCTGAGTACTAGACGAATTCCCTAACGTATCGATTCTGAGGGATGTTGAAACCAGTCTGGAATCGAAATCAACCAAGTCGGATACAAGATTCGTTTGGTTTGTAATCGATTCCGTCAACCGCTGCTGAAGATCGGATTGGCCCAGTTGGAGTTGGCCCACATCCCTAGCGATATCGGCGTAATCGTCACAGCAGGAGCAGTTCATGGGCGCCACGGTAGTTGTCATTTGGGTTGTACTCGGAGTCGAACTAATGACCAATATCTGGTTCTCCAGATCAGCTATCTTCCTTAGAACGTCGGAGTCGGTGAAGTTATTGTCTCTCCTCTCCTGCTCTAACTGTTTCTCCGCCGCCCTCAGTCGAAGCTCTAACGAGGAGAAGTTTGCTCTCAGGTTATCGTTTTCTCCAGCAGCGTCCGTTAAGTTCTGCTGGAGATCCAGGTTTTGTTGTTCTAAGCGGGTGATCGTATTAACGAGGTTCGAGTTAGCCGTCTCTGCCCGATCTATCTTCCCAGCTAGGGTTAAAACTAGGGCGCGAATTTCGTCGTCGGTGAGAACTGGTTCAAAACACAGAAAATAAAAGAACAGAAATAAGACATGAAATAATTTTTAACTTTTATACAAAAGACTTAGTGTGTACAGAAAGGAATTCGTTGAACTGTCACAGTATCATTATCATAGTAAAATACCAACTTGATAATTATAATGATATACTTAATAAACCTTTTAAAAGCTCATTGTGAATGGGGCGCGGTGGTCCAGGGGTAGAACATCGGCTTCCGGCGCAAGGTCCAGTTCGAATCCTGGCGTTGCGTTCCCTACTGGTTGGGTCGGTGTCAGTATAATGTGACAGGCTGAGACAGGAGTCATGGTATCCCCGCCTTGCACATAAAATTGTCAGACGTCGTCTTGGGGCCGTCCACAATATAGCCTATATAGTGCTGTGTTGGACGTTAGCCCAACCCAACAACAACAACAACAACAACAACAACAACAACAACAACAACAACAACAACAGCAACAACAACAACAACAACGTTCAACCAGCATACGCCAACAAGACTCACCCTGTTCCTGGACGTTGAGGTCATAGGTCAGTTTGGCCAGGGTGCTCGTCTTGTCCGTGATGGACGCGACACACACGTAGTGACCGCTGTCCTGGGAGAGACGACACGCAAAGGTCAAGGTCAAGGTCAAGGTCAGAGTAGTAGTTGAGTG
Source organism: Elysia chlorotica (assembly GCA_003991915.1). Taxonomy (NCBI): domain Eukaryota; kingdom Metazoa; phylum Mollusca; class Gastropoda; family Plakobranchidae; genus Elysia; species Elysia chlorotica. The sequence continues at coordinate 183,158 of RQTK01000481.1, forward strand.
GAGGCGGTAGGCATAGAGAAAAAAAAGTAGATGCGGTACAAATATGCTGTGTTTAGTGCTGACGTTTAACATTAACCCTAAGCAACAAACTGGTTACTTATGTACGTATCTCCCTCCAACCTATCTACCTACCAACCTACTTAGCTACCTACCTAACTTCCTACCTACCTACCTACCCATCTATCTACCCACCAACCGATCTACCTCCCTCCCTACCTCCCTCCCTACCTACCTACCTACATACCTACCTATCACCCTTCCTACATACCTGTACAAGTTTTTACTGCTCCCCAAAACCGCCGACTTACGTGCTGGCCCGGCTGCGCTATGCTCAGGTTGAGGTACGGGCCGTCGCCGAATGTACTCACGTCCCCCGAGGCGCTGTAGCGGCCCGCTGTGTTAAGGGAGTTGATGCTCACCCCCATGGGCGTTACCGTAGCCAGGGGCACCAGGTTCCCGCTCTCCTCGCGGTCTATCTGGTGGTGAGAGAGACAATAATAGGAGATATGTAGGTAGCTAGGTAGGCAGACCGATAGATAGATAGAAAGATAGATAGATAGATATGTAGGTAGGTAAATTGATAGGTGGGTAGATGGGTAGATAAACCAGGTTCCCGCTCTCCTCGCGGTCTATCTGGGGTGGGAGAGACAATAGGAGATCTGTAGGTAGGTAGGTAAATTGGTAGGTAGTTAAGTAGATAGTAAAATAGGTAGGTGGAAAGATAGTAGATAGACCGATAGATAGATAGAAAAAGATAAATAGATATGTAGGTAGATAGGTACATGTAAATAGATAAACAAGATTGCCAATCTCCTCGCGGTCTATCTGGTGGTGGGAGGGACAAGAGGAGATATGTAGTTAGGTAGGAAGATTGTTGGTACAAATATTGGTAGGTGGGTAGATGGGTAGGTATGCAGATTGTAAAATAGATAGGTCAGTCTTAAGGTAGGTAGATAGGTAGGTAGGAACCTAGGTAGACCAATAGATGGGTAGATAAACAAGGTTTCCGTTCTCCTCGCGGTCTATCTGGTGGTGGGAGAGACAATGGTAGAAAATAGGTAAAAATATTGGTAGGTGGGTAGATGGGTAGGTAAATTGGTAGGTGGGTAAAAGGTAGGTAAATTGGTAGGTGGGTAGATGGGTATAAGTAGATAGGTAGATGGAAGGAAGGAAGGTAAATAGGTAGGTAGGTAGATGGGTAGACCGATAGATAGATAGAAAGATAGATAGATTGCGGTCTATCTGGGGGTGGGAGGGACAATAGGAGATGTGTAGGTAGGTAGGTAGGTAGGTAGGTAGGAAGGAACGTAGGTAGACCAATAGATATATAGAAAGATAGATATATATGTAGGTAGATAGGTAAATTGATAAAAAAATATTGCCAATCTCCTCGCGGTCTATTTGGGGGTGGGAGAGATAAGAGTAGATATGTAGGTAGGTAGAAAGATAGGTAGGTAAATTGGTAGGTGGGTAGATGGGTAGGTAGATATATAGATAGATAGATAGGTTGGTCAGTAGGTAGATAGGTAGGTAAGTAGGAAGATAGGTAGTTAAATTGGTAGATAGGTAGATTGGTAGGTAGGTAGGTAGATAGGTAGATAGATATATAGATAGATAGATAGGTAGATACGTAGATAGGTAGACAGATACGTACATAAACTGATAGGTAGGTACCTAGTTGGTTAGATAGATACATAGAAAGATCGATAATTTTACAGATAGATGGATTGATATAGTTCGGAGTTTTTGAGTTTAGAGTTTTGCAGTTCAGAGTTCGGAGTTGAGAGTTTTGAAGTTCAGAGTTTTGGAGTTCAGAGTTTTGGAGTTGAGAGTTTTTGGAGTTCAGAGTTTTGGAGTTGAGAGTTTTGGAGTTCAGAGTTTTGGAGTTTTGGAGTTCGGAGTTGAGAGTTTTGGAGTTAAGAGTTTTCGAGTGAAGAGTTTTGGAGTTAAGAGTTTTCGAGTAGGGAGTTTCGAGTTCAGAGTTTTCGACTAGGGAGTTAGGAGTTAAAAGTTTTGGAGTTAAGAGTTTTGGAGTTCAGAGTTTTGGAGTTCAGAGTTTTGGAGTTCAGAGTTTTGGAGTTCAGAGTTTTGGAGTTGGGAGTTTTGGAGTTTTGGAGTTGAGTTGAAAGCTTATACCTGCAGCACGAAGACCTGTGTGACGGCGTGCATCAGAGATTTGATGTTACAGTTCAGTTCCAGGGACTGCGTGTAGCCCTCGGTGAAGTTGATGGGGTTGGAGAAAAACACCTGGGCAGAACCTGGGGGTAAATTGATAGATGGATGGATAGGTGGCTGGATGGATGGATGGATAGATAGATAGATAGATAGATAGGTAGATAGATAGATAGATAGATAGATAGATAGATAGATAGATAGATAGGTAGTAGGTAGGTAAATAGAGAGGTATGTGCATAGATAAATAAATATATAGCTAAATATATCTATATAAAAACAATCATAACATACACGACGAAGGGGAGAAGAGGTGAGGGCAGGCGAAACAGGAATTGGAATGTCGACGTAAAAGAGTGGACAATATGAAAATTAGCTGCCGAAGAATATGTATGTATAAACAATCATAACAGAAACGACGAAGGGGAAAAGAGATTAGGACAGGCAAAGCAGGAATTGGAATCTCGACGTAAAAGAGTGGACAATATGAAAATTAGCTGCCGAAGAACCACAGATTGGAGTAAAACCGTTTTGCTTTGAAATCTCTGGCTTAAGTTGAGTTGGTTTTAACGTCGAACATCAGCATTATATAGGCTATATTGAGGACGGGCCCCAAGATGGACGTCTGACAATTTTATGTGCTGCCAGACACGAGACAAGGCGGGGATACCATGACTCCTGTCTCAGTCGATCACATTATACTGACACCGACAAAACCCGTTAGGAGCGCAACAGCCAGGATTCGAACTCGGGACCATTTGCGTCGGACGTCGATGTTCTACCCCTGGACAACCGCGCCCCCTTGAAATCTCTGGCACGCCAATCTCGACTCAGAAACGTGACATGACAAGGCGTGCTCTATATACATGTACACACAAACAGTTCGTGTATACGTCATATATAATGTTATGTAATGGCTGAATAACAGCTTGAAACAGCAGAACCATTAAGTTAATGATTAAGGCCAATGTACAACCATTTGAAGTTAATGTTTTAAGGGCCAATTAAGAGACGAGAGTTTGTTTTTTTTCTTGAAAGGGAAAGATTGGAATTCAGGATGCGTATCGCGTGGGAAATTTTCAATGCGTGTCATAGTGGGGGAGAGAGAGGGAGAGAGAGAGAGAGAGAGAGAGAGAGAGAGAGAGAGAGAGAGAGAGAGAGAGAGAGAGAGAGAGAGAGAGAGAGAGAGAGAGAGAGAGAAGGAGAGAGAGGAAGAGAGAGAGGAGGGAAGAGAGAGAGAGAGAGAGAAAGAGAGAGGGAAGAGTGATAGATAGAAGTAGATGGTAAACCAACAGCACTATATAGAAATATATTGTGGACGGGCCCCAAGACGGACGTCTGACAATTTTATGTGCTGCCATACACGAGACAGGCCGGGGATACCATAACTCCTGTCCCAACCAGTAAGGAACGCAACACCCAGGATTCGAACTCGGGACCGTTTGCGTCGAGAGCCGATGCTCTACCCCTGGACCACCGCGCCCTCCGATTTGTAGTGGAAAGGGCAAACTAAAGTGTCTAACCTGATTTAGAATTAGCGCTTGGTGTAGGCATCAAAGTAACCGGTCCAAATGCACCACTAATTCGGTCGCTTATTTACCTGATAATAATTATTTTGACATTGGCGGTTTTAAGCATAAATATTTAATCTTGGATTGTCCCTATGGAAAGGCCCTATCCAGAATCTACAACTAGTGTCCTAAGTACAACCTCGAGTTAGCATTGCTGTTTAGTTGGTTGCCTAACGCCCAACGTCAGCTCTATATGGGCTATACTGTGGACTGGCTTCAATACTAACGTCTGACAATTTTATGCCCTTCCACACACGAGACGGTGTGGAGAAATCTGGTCTTTGGTCTTAGCTGGTCATAATTATAATACTTACACCGACCCAACAAATTGGGGACAAAGTTGAATTTAAAAAAAAGTTGTGGGCTTCAAACCGGAGACCAGTCCTCCCGTTTGGGAGGCCAACGTTCTACCACCTGAGTCAATTCGTCACGCATCGCGTAATATACAACTTGTCAGTCACCTTGACCGTTTTTATAGACGTAATTTAAAATGAGTTGTAAGCTAACAGCCACGCTGTACTAGTGGTCTCTACACCGTCAAAAAGAGTCTGTCTACTATTTAGGACAATCGCTTTAGTTTTACCAGAGACTTTATACTTATTGAGGCGTTTCACAAAAAGAGCCCACAGTGCTTTCGATATGGGGAGTAGCGTGAGGCGTGCTTACTATAATAATAAATGGTATTTATATAGCGCCCAACCCCGAATTATCAGGCTCTGGGCGCTTTACATCGTTAAAAGAGAAACTATCACTCTATATCTTTATTGAAATCAAGTCGGTTGAATTGATTTTTTTCTAAGGTTTTAAAGAAGGAAGCAACCGGCTTGATTATCGTGTGCTTTATGTTCAAAATCCTTGCAGTGAAACGGTAACCAGTGGCGGTTCCTTTATTAAAGTTTGAGTGCATTGTCTGTCTGTCTGTCTGTCTGTCTGTCTGTCTGTCTGTCTGTCTGTCTGTCTGCCTGTCTGTCTGTCTCTCCCTCACTCTCTCTCTCACTCTCTCTCTCGCTCACTCTCTCTCTCTATCTCTCTCTCTCATTCATTACCTATCTCTCTCTATAAACTATCTCTCAGTGCGGTTCCTTTATTATGAGTGCATTGTCTGCCTGTCTGTCTGTCTCTCACTCTCTCTCTCTCTCTCTCTCTCTCTCTCTCTCTCTCTCTCTCATTACCTATCTCTCTCTATAATCTAACCATTCAGTGGCAGTTCCTTTATTAAAGTTTGAGTGCATTGTCTGTCTGTCTGTCTGTCTGTATGTCTGTCTCTCTCTCTCTCTCTCTCTCTCTCTCTCTCTCTCTCTCTCTCTCTCTCTTTCATTGCCTATCTCTCTCTATAACGTAACTATTCAGTGGCGGTTCCTTTATTAAAGTCTGTCTGTATCTCCAACACTCTCTCTCTCCCTCTCTCTCTCTCTCTCTCTCTCTCTCTCTCTCTCTCTCTCTTTCATTACCTATCTCTCTCTATAATCTAACTAACTCTCAGTGGCGGTTCCTTTATTAAAGTTTGAGTGCATTGCACTCGTCAAAAAAAAAAAAAAAAAAAGAAAGAAAAGGGGAAGAGAAGAAAAAAAAACCCTACTAGATCTAGATCTACATAACGTTTAGAGTAATAATAGCCACTGTAAGTTCCGCTAGGCCTACGGAGGGACACTGTCCCATCCGCACTCAGGCGCTCCTTCTTCGTTCTTAGTAATTTACTGGAACCATATGGGGGCGTCAAATGCCTCGCTTTACTAGACATGAAGAGGAGACCCTGAGTGCATGTCCAACTTTTTTGTGCAAGTTAAATTTCCTTCAATTAAATATAAACAATCATCACACATCCTTGAAAAGTATAAAAATGAGTTTTTGAACGGTATTATTAAACAAAAATTTGTTCAACGAATTTAAGGACATAATTGTAGAGTCTGCTAGAGCTAAACACTATTTTCTCCGTTACCACTCTGGTTGCGCTGTTGTTTCTCCGTTGTTTTTAATTTGAAGCCTCGTTTTTAAATTTCACTAGTTGATTTGCAGTTCTACTTCGAAACGATAACATTTATATTTTATATTTTTCTTAATGAATGTGATGTCCTCGTAATTATGTTAACATTTCTTATGATCCCATTTATTTATTTTGAAATTGACTAGATCTGCATCAACATCAGTCTTCAAGATAAAATAAATGAATATTCTTTTTGACAATTATGTGTTCAATAATAGATGGAAAAGTTATTTACTCAAGCTGCAGGCCAATAATAATATGTCAAAATTTTCAGTTCATTGGTTAACGAAAATTTCTTATCTGTATTACTTTTCGTAAACAAAAAATCAAAATTAAATTTGGTCAATGTTTGGCATAATATATTATTTTAAGCCCCAGGACACCAATTTTTATGTTTTATGTTTTAAATCTTAAACATCCTTCAGCTTCGGCCCCCAGGCCCCCGACAAGGGCTTTGCCTTTACGGCCCCCTGTACCCCCGTCCCACACACACACAGATTTTTTTGCACTCATGGAATTTAATCTCACCACACGCCACTGGTGAAACCTCTCAGTATTTGAAAGTGTCTGGTTTCACTCTAGATTCTAGACACAACGTCAGTTTATTTAGCCTCTCTTTAGTTGTAAAAATAATGTCAGTATTTTATAAACACGATAGGGCACTATACATCTGAGGTGGCGAGATACATTAGGGTGAATGAAGCCCGAATAGAAGTATCACCCGCGCAGTTTCAGTTTTGTTGTTTCGCATTGGTGCGTATCGACGCCGGTAAAACAAAACAAACAAAAAATCCGTTCCGACTTTTTGCTATGCGCCTCTGCTGCCTCACGTGGTAAGTTGGCAAACGTGCCTAGTTATCACCCACACACATTTCACGCTCTAAAAGCTTAGAAATACTGAGCCGGTATATGGTATTGCCTGTAAATTAAAGTTGGCTGAAAAGTTTAAACTCTAGATATAACGTGCCCGTCATTGTGCTATCTTTATGTTGTTGTTGAGTTGATTTAACGTCCAACATCAGCTCTATAAGGCTATATTGTGGTCTTTATAATGTTATGGGAAATAGAAAACGCTCGTTGAAATTTGTTGAGGTGAGTTGGTTTAACATCCAACATCAGCACTACATAGGCTATATTGTGGACGGACCTCCAAGACGGACGTCTGACAATACTTATGTCCTGCCACACACGAGACAGGGCGGGGACACCATGACTCCTGTCTCAGCTGGTCACATTAAACTGACACCGACCCAACCAGTAGGGAACGCAGTCGTCAGGACTCGAATCCGAACCTTTTGCTTCGGAAGCCGATGTTCTACCCCAGGGCCACCGCGCCCCCCGCTCGTTACACAATCATGTACATGTTGTATAATAATTATTGCATTGGCGTCATTTGACACAGACTCATCCCCGCATGCAGAATTTTAATTTGGCTGTTCTGGTACAGTGGACTTCAAGCCGGATAGAGTGGATAGTTTTAGGACCCGTCCACAATATAGTCTTTATGCGGGGGGCGCGGTGGCCTTGGGGTAGAACATCGGCAGGAGCATCTTAGAGTTCTTTAAGTTTTCTGAACAACGAGATGAGAAACGTGCCATGACCCCCTATGTCTTCTCTGGACCCGGTACTTGATGAATGAATGAATGAATGAATGAATGAATGAATGAATGAATGAATGAATGAATGAATGAATGAATATCGGACCTTCCCGTTGTTAGGGAGATGAGAAACTGGACACGGAGGTCGAACTGGCGCAGTGGGTAGAGCGTTGGCCTGTCAATCGAGAGATTGCCGGTTCGAAACCCATGATCGGTCAGATATTTTTGCCAATTGCGCCCACCGCACGTTGGGTCGCTGTCGGTATAACGTGATAGGCTGAGACAGGTTTTATGGTAGACCCATCCCCGCACTGTCCCTGTGTCTCTGTGTGGCAGCACGTAAATTGTCATGCATTAAGTTTGGGTCCCGCACTCCGCACGCAAACTTCAGTCAAACCTGAAGAAGATACAATCACTCCGCAAACTACAGTCAAACCTTAAGAAGGCACATTCACTCCGCAAACTTCAGTCAAACCTGAAGAAGGCACATTCACTCCGCAAACTTCAGTCAAACCTGAAACATTCACTCCGCAAACTGCAGTCAAACCTGAAACATTCACTCCGCAAACTACAGTCAAACCTTAAGAAGGCACATTCACTCCGCAAACTGCAGCCAAACCTGAAACATTCACTCCGCAAACTACAGTCAAACCTTAAGAAGGCACATTCACTCCGCAAACTGCAGCCAAACCTGAAACATTCACTCCGCAAACTTCAGTCAAACCTGAAACATTCACTCCGCAAACTGCAGTCAAACCTGAAGAAAATGCATTCACTCCGCAAACTGCGATCAAACCTGAAAAGGGGCATTAAATGCGTCCCCTGTTTAGTTTATTTGCACATCAAAAGTCGGCAACTACAGAGCACAAACGTCAATGTACGCCATAGGCTCTAGGCGTCCTATTCATGCCTTGCCTAGGCATGAATAGATTTTTCTACCATCTTTGATCTAGATAATTATACCCTTATATTGCACTGAGAGAGGGAGAAAAAGGGGGTGGGAATGGGGGGGGGGTGGAGATTGTGTTGCAAGTGAGGTGTGGAGAGAGAAAAAAAAAGGGGGGGGGGGCGTTGCTAACGTCACTGCTTCAAATTCGTTAGCTTACTAGGTTTGTTTTTATGGTATTCACTTTTTTGTGATTTTTTTTATCTCGGCTGGCATGCTTTCAATTTAGACAGGCAGTCGGCAGCAAAATAGCTCAAGTTGTAGTGCGTTAGTCTCTAGTCTCTAGATTGGAAGGTCCGCGGTTCGAATCCCACGATTTGTCAAAACTGTATATGTCAGTATTATGTGGCCGGCTGAGATATGGTGACTGATCTCTCTACCCTGTTTTGTGTGTGGCAGCACATAAAATTGTCATACGTCAGTCTTGGGGTCCGTCAACAGTATAGCCTACATTACAGTGCTGACGTTGGACGTTGAGTTGAGTTGAGTTGAGTTGGATTAACGTCCAACATCAGCATTATATGGCTATACTGTGGACGGATCCCGAAGACTGGTGTCTGACAATTTTATGTGATGCCACACACGAAACAGGGCGGGGATACCATGACTCCTGTCTCAACCGGTAACATTATCTTGACACCGAACCAACTCAGTTACAGGGCCAAATGGACAAATGGACCTATCGATCGTGGTATTCGAACAGCGGACCTCCAGATCTAGAGACCAACGCTTTACCACTGAGCCAGTCCGCCGAGAACCAGGTTATCTTAAACTGTGCTATGTTTTTTTTAATCACATGCTTAAATATTGTGGGATTTTAAGAGAAAGATCTGGCGTGGAACGATAATTTGTTAACAGCGGACGTCACTGGTCTATTAACTGCGCCAATTATCCTCTCGATCTCTCTCCAGATCAAAGAATTTTTTTTAGCAATATCCTTAACAGCACTTAGTGGTTTGGATTTGAATAGAGTTGTGTGGATATGAATCGCTATTTCTAGAACTGTGTAACATATTTTGTCAGGTATTATGGGTGTCAGAATTTTTTTTCGAGAGATTGTCTATGAACTACATAACTATAATAATGTTTTAAGGACTGAGATTCCGGACAAAAAAATATTCCACTTTTTTTTTTTTTTTTTTTTGGGGGGGGGGGGGGGGGGGGGAGCCCTGGCGATTTTGCTCCCTACTGGTTGGGTCGGTGTCAGTATAATGTGACCGGCTGAGACAGGAGTCATGGCATCCCCGCCCTGTTTAGTTGTGGCAGCACATAGAAATGTCAGACGTCAGTTTTGGACGTTAAAACAACTCAACCACAACTACCATCCTCTACATAACTGGACAGCACGTTGCAGGGAAGGAGATTCCGCAATGATCTATTCCACTCTTTGGTGTCAGTATAATGTGACTGGCTGAGACAGGAGCCATGGTATCCCCGCCCTGTCTCGTGTGTGGCAGCACATAAAATTGTCAGACGTCCGTCTTGGGGCCCGTCCATAATATAGCCTATATAGTGCTGCTGTTGGACGTTAAACCAAACCCAACCCAACCCATTCCACTCTTTGGGATAACTTCAGCAATGTTCAACATGCAAAAACATTGTAGAGCCATCTTGTAGTAGATCGAACAAAAATCCGTTTACGCACTTTATGACTATTTCAAAGACTAGAAAAGTTGCAATGCTTAGCGTTGTTCTCTCCTCGTGCTTGCTGAGCCAACTTAAACCTACAATAGATTTTAAACCTCTTTTAACTTAATAATATAATAATAATTCTTTACTACGTTACAAGAAGTGATTTGGGTACCATTAATATTAACAACTGCGTTTCCGAGTTTTGATAAAATAGAGCCCCGACCAAAAATTATGATTTCCGTTTTCTCGTCGTTTATTTTTAGCATATTTGAGTTCATCCACTGTTTTACCTCCTTAATACAATTTTGGATGTTACTAATGGCTTCCGTAAGTCTCCATAAACTCGCATTCCTTATGGTTGAAAACATGTACTTAATAAAGGTAAAATGTAACGAAAATAATAAAGATAACTATTCTGCGATTCAAATACATGACGCCAATTCAATTCTACAATTTCTTAATCTATCGTATATCTAAAATACTGAAGACTTCGAGAATCATAGACATTAGACAACATTGTACAACTAAAGTAACGATAGAGAAAGAGAAGCCTAAATAATTACATCACTCACTCACCATTGTTGGCGAAGCAGATTACCACAGTTATAGCCCAGGCAAGAAAAGAAAAAACATCCATATTGGCGAGTCTACTCAGCTTAGATCTATAGATCTTTCTAGATCATCCAACTGCTGGTAACAATTCCAACCAAGATGGCCGATTTCAGAACTGACCTGTAATCAACTCAGGTGTACGTGTATAATGTTCTATCAAGTTTCTAAAATCCTAAAGATTTAGAGTATTTTAGAAGCGAGATAGAACATTACACATCTGAGATGCCTTTGTGCTGAAGAGACCACGATTCTGCTTGATCGTGGTTGGTGCTTTAACATGGCGATCTTATGATAAGCAAACCAGGCTGTGAATGTGGAAAGTCCAACGCCAGTACTATATTGGCTATATTACTGTAAACAGTGAATGGAGAAACGAGGTGGCCCAGCGGTAGAGCGAGAGGCTTCAAACTAGACATCCCGGGGTTCGAACCAAGAAATCGTTAGCTACTGGTTGGGTCGGTGTCAGTGAAATGTGACCGGTTGAGACAAAAGTTCAGACATGGTATACCCACCCATCAAATAATCAATTGTCAGACTTAAGTTATGGGACCCGTTGCCGTATAATCAACAATGATAATTAGGTAGAAGTCATAAAAGAGGCAGCCTTCTTTTCTACCACCACTCGTGTAATGGCAAATCTGGGTTTAGCTTTTCTCCCATCTTTAATACTTCCATCAGTTAATCCTTTAAAAAGAGACAGTGTAACATTTATCTATCTATCTATCTATCTATCTATCTATCTATCTATCTATCTATCTATCTATCTATCTATCTATCTATCTATCTATCTATCTATCTATCTATCTATCTATCTATCTATCTATCATTCTATCTATCTATCTATCTATCTCTCTATCTTTATCTCTTTTACTCGAGAAATAATTTCATTCGGTTTCTTTCTCATTACCTCTGTATGTGCCCCTTTTACCCGCTCTCCTATTTTCTCCAACACACACGACAGTAATGTGCAAATTTTCTTCTGGGCCCTAATCAATCTCACTGCTGCCACGATGACAAACATGCGCGCGGTGGTCCAGGGGTAGAACATCGGCTTCCGACGCAAAAGGTCCCGAGTTCGAATCCTGGCTGTTGCGTTCCCTACTGGTTGGGTCGGTGTCAGTATAATGTGACCGGCTGAGACAGGACTCATGGTATCCCCGCCCTGTCTCGTGTGTGGCAGCACATAAAATTGTCAGACGTCCGTCTTGGGGCCCGTCCACAATATAGCCTATATAGTGCTGCTGTTGGACGTTAAACCAACCCAACCATCCAACCAACGATTATGTAACCAAGACGATGGATAAAAAGAATCTGCAAAGGCGTCCATTCACAGTTCCATCCTTGACTTACGGAGCCAATGAGCGACCAGAAATAAACACACTTAAAGGTTGTGATTATGTTATCTGTGATTGAAACATGCATCGCAAAACCTGCAATCAAGATTCTACAGCGTCCTATCCTATTTCGACTTGATTGTGCACAAAATTAAGTGCATTTCCTTCCACACAATCTCCGTCTACTGCTGGGGTAGAATGCACAAACAAGACGTAGCTTACGTCTCGTCGTAACAATGTAAGAATAAGAAGGGTTAGTACAAGACGTAAGCTACGTCATGTTTGTGCATTCTACTGTGAGATCCACACGAAGATATAGCGTGAGGTTATTGCACTCTTTAAGCCTGGGCTTTTTCTGATCGTTCATTGGTTGCGTCAAGGCACAGACAGAGCAGTGACGTTACCTTGAAGTTTCTGGCGTTAAGTACCAAATCGTCATACTTGGTTAAACTTAAACACATTTTTTGTCCTTGGAGTTTGGGTGGAATTGCACTTGATTGGTGATGGGAGGCGAGCTGGTACAAGTGGTAGAGTGTTGGTCTCCCAATCGGGAGAACCCTGGTTAAATACCCACGATCGGTCAAACGTGTCTTTGCCCTATTTCGCCCCTACTGGTTGGGCCGGTGTAAATTGTGAAGATTGTGCCAGGAATCATGGCCTCCCTCCAATATAGTTGTAAAATTGTATGGCAGAACGTAACATGTTCAGACGTTAGACTTGAGGCTCGTCCACAATATACCCTACATAGTGTTGAAGCTGGACGCTAAGCAACAAACAAACCCGTGAATGGAGAGGCGAGAGACTACCGACTACGCTCTGTCGCACATAGCATAAATCATTTCATTGTAAAGAAACCAGTAGCTGCTCAAACTGCAGTCAGGCGCTAAATAGAGTTAGACGAGCTATATAGGCTATATTGTGGACAGGCCCCAAGATGACGTCTGACAATTTTATGGGCGGAGATACCATGACTCCTGTCTCAGCCGGTCACATTAAACTGACACCGGCCCAACCAATAGGGAGTGCAATTGCAGGGCTCGAATCCATACCTTTTGCGTCGGAAGCCGATGTTCTACCCCAGAGTTAAACGAAGGCTATTTCTCTCCGGGAGTAGAGCTAGGATAAGACGTCAGAGCAGATTCTCTTACCTATCGTCCTCATTTCCCCAATTAGTCCCATATTCGCAAGACCTTTGTAATAACATTAAAGAAATCTGAAGTTTCCGTTTGACAAGATTGGCTGACGGCATGTCCATGTGTGTCTGCTGGAGCTGTGATGTTACGTCAGAGATAAGGAAGATGCATAGACATATAACTATAGTAGTGGTAGTTATATAAATCTATGGGAAGATGTTAAAGTCATGCATGTAGCCAACAGCAGCGATGTCTGTAGGCAATAGCAACATAGAGTTCTATTCTTGTACGGTATTTTAAAAGGTTTAAAGGATCTATGTTATAGTTCTCCGATGCGTTAGTCGAAGTCTTCGGATAGCTAGGTTGATTGTCCTCTTACCTCAATTGATATGAATTGTACGAGCGTTTTATCTGCAATTTAAAACAGAAGAAATATAGAATTTACCATATGAAAATTATCGTTTAAAATAGAAGTTTTGTACAAAAAAAAAATTAAAAAAAGTGTCTATTGTCTTTGTGGGACTTGCTTATAATGTACATGCCAGCCTGTACAATATTGTGTAATGACGATTCTCCCATGAAATTTTGACGATTCCTTCATTTCATTTTGACGATTCTTCCATTACACGTTGGTTGACGATTTTTATTACATGTTGACGATTTTGCAATACATTTTGACGATTCTTCCAATACATTTTGACGATTTTCCAATACAATTTGACGATTCTTCCAATACAATTTGACGATTCTTCCATTACATTTTAACGATTTTTCTACTATATCTTAACGACTCTTCCATTTCAATATTGACGATTTTTTTTACTCTTTGGCAATTCTTACACTACATTTGGACAATTATTCCGGATCTGTTCGTCTGCCTTCTCGTGTCTTTTCGGGTATTCTCGTGTCTTTTCGGGTATTCTCGTGTCTTTTCGGGTATTCTCGTGTCTTTTCGGGTATTCTCGTGTCTTTTCGGGTATTCTCGTGTCTTTTCGAGTATTCTCGTGTCTTTTCGGGTATTCTCGTGTCTTTTCGGGAATTCTCGTGTCTTTTCGGGTATTCTCGGAAAAAATAAGTACCGAGCGCATATGTTCGGGAAAAAACGAGTCTCTCTCTCCTTCTTTAGTCTCTTTCAGCCCTGAACACAACGGAGTCCCATGGGGCCGTAAGTACAATGTCGCAGTAACGTGAGACTGGTCGTAAGTCTTCTTATTCTTGTATTTTTACGACGAGGCGTAAGCTACTGTACGTTGTACCTACAGACCAATAAATGGAATATATGTTAGCGGTGAGTGTATACCTTTTATTTCAAATATAAAAAGAATTTGACATGTTTCAAATGTGTTAAGTTTTATTTGTTGACAAAATAAATATTTCGGAAAAATTATATTTTTGTGCATGGTTAAAAAAAATAATAATCATACACTCATAACATATAAAAAAAAGACAAAAGCATATAATTTAATAATTTAAATTGTTTGCAAATACATGTACATTACTTTTTTCTTCGTTCATTCATTAAAATCATGCATGTCATTTTTAATTTTAATTTAAAAAATGATTTTAAATTATATTTCAACGACATCGTACAAACAAAATTTAACAGAAAACGAAATTCTTGTACACGTGCAAGACAAAACAATATCTTAGAATTAATAACTGCCAATATAGTGTACAGGAATCTAGAGTGCCGTGGGATAGATATAACCGTATGTATAAGCACTTGTGTTATATATACTCATTATAGTATAGATCCACAAACGCAATGAATTATCTGTACCTTACAGCACATTGATCTAAGACACATAGACTTATATGTGCGTTACATAGATCCAGGAACACAAGAAAGTAACTGTGCCTTACATCACATTGATCTAAGACACATAGACTTATATGTGCGTTACATAGATCCAGGAACACAAGAAAGTAACTGTGACTTACAGCACATTGATCTAAGTACACAGAGGAAAAGAGACTAGTTAGGAACCCATGAAATGTGGGGAGATTGTGGGATGGATAAAGCTGAAGGATAATAGATACATTTGAACTGTACTAAAACTTAAAACTATGTCTTTTCAAAATCTATACCTTAATTAAGGAATTGAAATGAAGAGAACAGGGGGATAACAACCAGTAGGGAACGCATCAGCCAGGATTCGAACTCGGGACCTTTTGCGCCGGAAGCCGATGTTCTACCCCTGGACCACTGGCTGAAACAGGACAAAATAGCGTTGCTTCTAACGTTGGACATAAGGAATACAAGCCAACCCAATCTAGACGCATGCAGGCATGATGGTTGGGTGGTTTAACACAT
>RQTK01000481.1:216874-229269 GCA_003991915.1 Elysia chlorotica
GATAGATAGATAGATAGATAGATAGATAGATAGATAGATAGATAGATAGGTAGATAAATGTTACTCTGTCTCTTTTTAAAGGATTAACTGATATAAGTATTAAAGATGGGAGAAAGGATAGATAGATAGGTAGATAAAACTGTCTCTTTTTAAAGGATTAACTGATATAAGTATTAAAGATGGGAGAAAGGCTAAACCCATATTTGCCATTACACGACTGGTGGTAGTTCAAACTTTCAGTATTATTAGTTCTATAATTATGATTATGTCTATCAATTTTTCAATCTCTCTCTTTCTGTCTCTATCTCTGCCCATGTCTCTATTTCTCTCTATCCCCTTACTCTCTCCTTCTCTCTCTTCCTCTCTCTCTCTCTATCTCTCTCTATCCCTCTCTCTCTCTCTCTCTCTCTCTCTCTCTCTCTCTCTCTCTCTCTCTCTCTCTCTCTCTCTCTCTCTCTACCTATCTATATATATATTATCTAACAACGTCTATATCTTTATCACTATCAATTGTTCAATCTCTAACGCTATATCTGGAAAGACATAAATTATAGAACCGTCAACCGTGTTATGGTTAGATCACGATTTTCCCACCATGTCCCGATATGGTCCAGCACTTGAAGTTTGAACTTGTTTACTTCTGCATTTCCTAACTGTGCGCACATTCGATCGTAACGGCACCGAGCGAATGTGAAGTTGCGCACATGTATATCTAGTAGAGCTGGGCAACCGGAACATATCGGTGTACCGGTACCTGGACCGAATCGGGATTACACGTGCCGGTTCCGGTACCCGTTGCGGTAGCTGCCAGACCATTTACATCATTATAATTATTTTACATGATCCGTGGTTGGAAAAAAAAACGAAAAAAAAACACGCGTGCATGGAGTGTAACTTAGAGTTCAGACATATCCAGATTTTTAAAAATCGAGGGAGGGGTGAGAAATCAGCTAAATTCGTATGCATAATATCCAGTGGCGCCGTAATATTGGACAGTTTGGCCATGTCGGAAACTTTGATGGCACTGGGCACTGGTCAGCCCCATCAGTTTTCCAACCCACCCGACGCTACTGCATATAATTTACATCTAATCTCATGAACAGCGGAACAGGTACCTCTACAAAAGAGCAAAACAGAGGCAGTTACACAGTAACATTTACATGAATAGTAACAGTTACCGGAACAGGAACAGGTCCAACCCCATGTACCCGGGTACCTGTTCCACTGGATGTAGGTACCTGGTGGATTGGTTATCGGTTACCAATTTCAGCCCAGCTCTAATAATTATCTTGCACTTGCGGAAACAGGCGAGACTTCATAAAAGTGCAAATCTTGAAAGCTTAAAATGTTGTTATGATGAATCAAAACAAATTTAAGAGTGTGATTCATTTTTCTATTTATGTAATTGTTATGTATTCAACTAGGTCATCGTTTGGTTGGAGTACTTGATGGCTCAGTCGTTAGAGAACTGAGGTAACGAGTTAGGCGTTCAGGGTTCGATCCTCAGTCTGTTACTGTTATCGGTACATGTACCCATATTTAAAAAAAACTAAGTTTTCAGTTTGTCAGGGGTACTAGACAGCTGAGGAGGTAGAGTGGTAGCGGACTCGCCTTGCGCATAGAAGGTTCAAGGTTTGAACCTCAGTTGGTGGCGCCCATTGTTTTGAGCTACCGGTAGACTAATGGCTTGGTGGAGTGTTACATAGCTAGCGCAGTAGGTAGAATAAAGCGCTGACGATAAGGGGGGTTCAAGTTCAATTCTTATTTGTTGGTATATGTACCCATTATTTTAAACTAAGCTACCAATTTTGTGAGAGTACCTAACTACATGGCGCAATGCGTAAAGCTGTAGAGCACTCAGCTTTCGAATAGAGAGGCTGAAGGTTCGAACCTCGTTTAATGGTAAGTATAGCCAAATTTTTTTCAGTTAAGTCAGTGGTTTGGTGGGAGTACTAAATAGCACGGTGGTAAGATCGGTTGTGGGCTGAGCTAGCGGGGAGAAGGTTAAAGGTTCGATACTAAGTTGGTTGTACCCATTACTTTAAAATATGTCATCAGTTCGGTAAAGTAGATAAAGGAGTGAGCTTACATGTGTGAGCTTTGAGGTTCGATTCCCAATTGGTGGTTTACATTATTTGCTTCAACGTGCGTGCTAGATGGCTAAATGCATGTTTTGGTTGATTTTCGTGTGTCAAGTAAAAATCCACAAGCGTTTAGAACCAAAAATAAGAACGTGGATTTATTTCTAGATCGTTGAAAGCAGATTGTGGGAAAAGTCCAGAACAGAGTGGAATAGCATTCATTTAACGCTGATTTCTTCACACATGACACAAGGTGTACTTTAAAAAACAAAAAAAAAAAAAGAAAGAAAAAGAAAAAAATTCAAATGCTTTGGATTTCGTAACAAACCACAAGTGACAAAAGACCGAGACACGTTTATAAGGTCGTAAGACAGCAGATCACGTTGTAGAGGTAATTAGGCTTTTTATGGTTTGTAGAGTGCGTGGCTAGAGAATGCTTCATGAATGATATTATTATTATCAATATTATAATTATATTTTATTATTTTTTGCGTATCTTATTTTTATTCTTATTCTTATTCTTTTTTATTATTTTTTATTCTGTTTCTTTTTTATATTCTTATTCCTTTTTTTTATTAGCAATCCTATTCTTAATTTTCTTATTTGTATAAGGGACAGAGAGAGCGAAGACGAGAGAGACAGACAGACAGAGAGAGACAGAGAGAGACAAACAGACAGAGAGAGAGACAGAGAGACAGAGAGAGGCAGACAGACAGAGAGAGACAAACAGACAGAGAGAGAGACAGACAGAGAAAGAGAGAGATAGAGAGACAGAGAGAGGCAGAGAGAGCTAGAGATCGAAAAACAGAGAGACAGAGAGAGAGAATAAAAAAAATACAAATAACAATACTGATATTTTTACTATTTAATACACTATACAAATATAAAACGTGGGACGTCCCAAAAGTAATGACAAAACATGTAAGAACAAGTCTTTTTTGCTCTGACTGCAATAATTTATTCATGTACGAGGTCCCAACTTGTAGCTGATGATTTTTGTTTGTTTTTTATTTACTTCACAATTTTTAGTTCCGAATGAGAAACCTGCCTTTGAATTTGAGGACATTGGCTCGTTTATGGCATTTTTGCACCGAAAGGAGAATACAGAACACAGAAAAACTTTAATGATCCCAAAGGGAAATTCGTTACCATTGCCACAAACATAATCTGACATGTATATATATAAAGTACATATACATATAATATAACCAATATTTATCTTTCAATTGGAAAAATAAAGTAGTATAAAAAATAAGACAGTATTTTATTTAATTTAACATAAAAATTAAATAATAAAGCTGCTTGCATGAAATATATAAATATATAAACATGTGTATAAACATAGTATAAAATTTTTAACATATAAAATAGAACAATAGTATTGAAAATATCCGTTCTAAAAATTATGTTAACTGGTAAGTGGAGCTAGTAACTCCGTTGAAAACAATGTTGTTAAGTTTGTTCAACGTCCAACATAAACCCTACTATATAGGCTATATTGTGGACTGATCCCAAAACTGAAGTCTGGCGATTTTAAGTGCTGCCACACACGAGACAGAGCGGGGATACCATGACTCTTGTCTCAGTCGATCACAAAACACCGACCGAACCAGTAGGGGGCAAAATTGCCAGGGCTCGAACCACGGACCTTTTGCATCGTTTATAGCCAATATAGTGCTGATGTTGGACGTTAAACCAACTCAACTCAACTCAACTCAGGTGTGACAGAGTGATCGCGCTGTCAACATGAAAGCAGGCAATGGCCGCTGTTGCGATTATCAACAAGGGACTTGTCACTGCTGCCGACGTAACGCCGTCGTCATGAGAGCTGTGGTCGACTTGGCCGCAGTATCAACGTCGTTAGAATAACGGTCTGGGTCTTTGAGGAGATTCGCCGCTGTCGAGCTGTCCTGTCGTCCTGTAGATGAGCTAGAGGACTCGCAAGTTCATTAACCTTTTAAGAGAATGCACACCCATTCACGAGTTTCTCGCGTGATAGAAAAGGGAGGAATAAAGGATGAATGAAGGCCCACTACCAGTCCATTCACGAGTTTCTCTGATAGAAAAGGGAGGAATAAAGGATGAATGAAGGCCCACTACCAGTCCATTCACGAGTTTCTCTGATAGAAAAGGGAGGAATAAAGGATGAATGAAGGCCCACTACCAGTCCATTCACGAGTTTCTCTGATAGAAAAGGAAGGAATAAAGGATGAATGAAGGCCCACTACCAGTCCATTCACGAATTTGTCTGATAGAAAAGGGAGGAATAAAGGATGAATGAAGGCCCCATTCACGAGTTTCTCATGATAGAAAAGGGAGGAATAAAGGATGAATGAAGGCCCACTACCAGTCCATTCACGAGTTTCTCTGATAGAAAAGGGAGGAATAAAGGATGAATGAAGGCCCACTACCAGTCCATTCACGAGTTTCTCTGATAGAAAAGGAAGGAATAAAGGATGAATGAAGGCCCACTACCAGTCCATTCACGAGTTTCTCTGATAGAAAAGGGAGGAATAAAGGATGAATGAAGATCCACTACCAGTGTCAGTTACTCGGCACCCCTCAGTGCCAGTTGGGAGGTGTTAAGTCAGTGAGGTAGCTGCGAGCGGAACCAGTAGTTCTGTCACAGCGAGGCAGTCACCTGGCACGCCGCGCTTTATGGGTTGGTTGGTTGGGTTGGTTGGGTTGAGTTGGTTTAACGTCCAACAGCAGCACTATAATATAGTCTATAGGCTATATTGTGGACGGCCCCCAAGACGGACGTCTGACAATTTTATGTGCTGCCACACACGAGACAGGGCGGGGATATCATGACTCCTGTCTCAGCCGGTCACATTATACTGACACCGACCCAACCAGTAGGGAACGCAACAGCCAGGATTCGAACTCGGGACCTTTTGCGTCGGAAGCCGATGTTCTACCCCACCCGCCCCCCCCCCCCCCGCTTTATGGGTTAATTAATTAAGACTTTTGTCAACTGCGGTTAAGTGGGTTTAACAGCCACAAGAACTTAAAGTACATATTCGATCTTAGTTTATATGAACACTGGCAAGCACTTTATAGATTTGATAAGTCAAGAGTACGCTGATGTGGCGGTGTAAGAAATAACGAAGCTAAGAATAATTTGAATTATCTTGATGAATTTATACTGACAGTGTTTTAACGCAAGGTTTTTTATTTTCATTATTCATATCAATCTTTGTATGGGTTTCTCTCGGTCATCTTTCTATCTGTACAATTATGTTATAATTCATCTTGTTTACTTCTTTCAATTATACCATCACGATAAAGACGTAGTAAACCTCTAATTAAAGATGATAATTTGAACCTAAGGTTTAGTTCATCGTATTTTGCACATGCGAAAGTCGTCCAAACGTTACATTTATGTCGCATGTTATGTGTGAGTGTATAACAGTCTAACTGTTATCGCTCTGTGACATATGACAGCTCTGATGAAGGTATATATATATGCAATAAGTTTCTTGCCAAACACAAAAGAACGGGAAAACCCGTTCCATTGAACACAATCAGTGAAAGAACTGGGTCAACGTTGATGTTGTTCATGATTCTCGTCTTTACCCGAGGTTAACATTTAAGATTCGAATCTAAAAGTTCCCGGTGAATCTTCCGAATCTCTTCCGGGGAGTTCTCGTGTCCGCTGATCTTGTCCCTAAAAAAACATCCCGTCGCGTTGAGCTTTCTGTGACCGAAGAACAACGGGTGGTGCAGTCTTGGCACGCCAACGTTACGGGCGAGAATTCCGGTAAGGTACGCGTCCTCCATATATATAGGCCTCACGTAGAACGACTCCACGTACAGACGCAACGCCGCTGTTGTGGTCATACTATACGCGGTGCCGGACACGTAATCCGGATACACAGATTCGTTGAACTGGTTTACCGGAACAAACCACTTGTGATTCGGGAACCGGTACGGTTTATTGCCTTTGTGGACCATACCCATGATGAAAATCGGAGTTTCCCGCAGCTTGTCTCTCAGGCTTACGGTCATGTATGCCATGTTGATGTACATGTCATCGTCCGCCTTGATGACAAACGTGGAGCCTGGACAGTACAGGCTCACCCAGCGAACGATGGCCACGGATTTGAGGCTCAGGTTCCGGTAGCTGTCGATGAAGTTCTCCTGGACAATGTCGCCGTAGAGATTCGATTCTTCCACGAGAAGTGTCTGGAGATCCTCGGGACTTGGAGTTGTCTCAGGCGTGCTCATCTTAAGCCCCGATTTGGTGCTGCCCTCACGAGACTGGATTATCCCGAAGAAGAAAAGCAGGACAGTGTTGTTGGCGACACCACCCCAGGTCTCCCGTACAGCTCGTCTTGCCTCGAAACTGGTCGGTGTTAAGAGAGGGAGAGGGGGTGGGGTAGAAAGAAGAACAAATTACCAAAACGCTTTGTCACTGAGCAAAGAATCATCTTCGAGTTTGGTAATTTGTTCCCAGATGGAATAAACTTTTTTTTGATCATAAATTTCATTTTAGATTTAGTTTATTTCAGATCTAGACTAATTAATGTAATATAGTTTTATAATTTGATTATTAGTTCTAGAGATTTATCTCTTATTGATTGATTATTTGACTTCTTTTTGATATAGATTTGTTTTTTTTACTACTGTTGTTTTTATTTTACATTTAGATATTTTATATTCATGGTCTATTTATCTATTTTACTTTATTGTATATTTTTTTTATCTCTATATGTAAAATCTTAGTGTGTATATGATGGAGGAGGGTGTGGAGAAGACGAGGAGGAGGAGGTGGCAAAGCAGCTAGAAAGTGAGGGAGAAGGAATAGAAGTATATGGAGAAGGATGTCAGAAAAATAGAAAGAAAAGAAAAGGAGAGGGAGAATTGGGAAAAGAAGGGAAATGTTAAGGAGGAAGGAGACGGAGTGAGAAATAAGATAGTTAAGTGAGTGAAGCAGCCGACAAACCTGTGAATCCTAGACGGGACGGCTATGACCGTCTCTACCTGGTTTCCCTTGCACACCCCAGGCGCGTTCAGAACATAATCGAATGCGTGAGGGTTGACGATGGGGCGCTGGGTGTCCGACATGCGCCTCTCGTAAGTTCCCAGAACCGACGCCAGTTCCGACCGAAGCCTGCGCTCGACGAGACCGGAACCGGTACAGCGGGACTTGTTCGGAACCAAGTACGATACCCGGGCCGTCATGTACCCGAAGAGTACAGCGCCGATCACGAGGACGACGAATGGCTTTTCGAACTTTCCAGACGCACACCCGCTTAGAAACCGCCTGGTCAGGAGAGAATGTGAGAAAGGGAGTGGGGGTAGGGAGGGAGTTCGGCGTATCAGCAAAAAAAAGTATGGAAAAAAATTAGGATACTAAATAGTTTTGTTTTATGATAATTATTTTAAAAAATGTCACAGGGGACAATGATATTTAAAAATATTAATAATTATTATGATGATGATGATGATGATGATGATGATGATGATGATGATGATGATGATGATGATGATGATGATGATGATGATGATGATGATGATGATGATGATGATGATGATGATGATGATGATGATGATGATGATGATGATGATGATGATGATGATGAAGAGGAAGAAGCTAGAATAAAAGTAAGTAGAGAAAATATGAACCCTAACGTTTGTTAGTTTGTTTTAAAGTTTTCTGAGCAAAGAAGTGAGTTCTGTTCCATTATCACATTATCTTTTATTCGACACCCGGTATTGAGGAATAAATGAACAAATAAATAAATGAATGTATGAATGAATGAATGAATGAATGAATGAATGAATGAATGAATGAATGAATGAATGAATGAGATAAATAGTTCTCTATAGGGTTTAACTTTTCCAAGGTTCCTCCAGGAAGTCCTACGGCAACGGGATCCAAGGAATACGTCTGACAATTGTATGTGCTGCCACACACTAGACAGGGCGGGGATACCATGACTCCTGTCTCAGTCGGTCACATTAAACTGACACCAACCCAACCAGTTAAAGAGATGAGTGGTGTGCTATTGTTACCAATGTTTGTTCTAGACTCGGCACTTAATGAATGACTGGGTTCGCCCAAAGATCTTTTTTCTTACTTTCACTATCTTGGTTACTAAATGGCCTTTTATTTGTGTAATTTATACAATGCCTAAAACTATTCTTAAATAAATTACACATTCCGGTGTATTCATTGGTTCTTCTTTTTTTAGTTGTTAAAGTGACCAATTCTTTGTGTATTGGTTGGGTCGGTGTCAGTATACGTGTCGTGGAGTCCCGGCAAATGTTAAAGCCTTGGTCTCCCAATCGCAAGGTCCCCGGTTCAAAACCCAAAATCGAAGAAAATTTGTTAGCCCAAATTTGTCCTCTACTGGTTTGGTTGATTATGTAATAATTAAAAATAATTATAAAAAAAAACAAAACAACAACAGCAAACACCAATAACAACACCAGTAATGACAAACAGAGCAATAGCAACATTGACAGAAGCAACAACAACATTACTAACAAACTACAGAATCTAAAAAAGTCCAATCCAATCTAACCTTTTTGCACACGATGCATACACGGTTAGGATTTTTTTAACTCATTAAGAGAATACAAGATAGGCGGTAGATGGTTGGATTTGTTTTTCTAAACGAGGAAGATGTTGCGCTTATGTTGAGCGTATTTAACGTCCAACATCAGCACTATATACACTATATTGTGGACGAACCACAAGACTGAGTCTGACACTTGTGTGTGTTGACACACACGAGACAGGACAGGGAGGGGGGGGGGGGGGGTACAAGGTTGAAATTTGAGGAAGAAGCTAGCGTAAAAGTAAGTAGAGAAAATATTCATAAACTTGCAGCAAGAATCAAAGTGAGATATATTTTGAACATCTTCGAATCGCGCTGCGCAACTTGTATTAAGCAACAATTGAGGGACACAATAGATATAAAACGATCGATCATTCATGAATTTTCAAAAATAACCCAAAATAGTGCGCACACATTTTTGCAGTGTAGGCTGATTGTGTGGGCTGAAAAGTACTCTCTAAGTATCGCTCTGGCCTATCTATGCTTAGAATTAAAAAAAATAAAATCACTTTTATCCTTGATAAGCAAAAATCTTTTCACTTATTTTAATTCGGTGACTTGGCCTTCTATTTTTGGACGCCTTGGTCAGAAGCCGATGTTCTAACTCAGGACCACCGCGCCCCCCGATAGAACAGCCAGACCAACTGATCTGGGTGTGATGTTTATCTGTCTATACCAAGGTCTCCCTGGGAGTGTGTGTCATGTTGCGGGAAAGTCCGATGTTCTAGCCCAGGACCACAGCGCCCCCCATAACAAAGATGATCCTCTCTATATGCAATTGGTCTAGCTTTGCAAGGTCTTACATGACAAAATAATATTAAAGATTATAAAGATTTAAGGATATAAAAGCGTCAGTTTTATGTCCTCCGCTCTTTTTTTCTCTTTGATCTAATTGAGATGAACATTAAAATGTGTATGTCAAATGAATAGCCGTTACACGTTTAAGGCAGTTCGAGATTTTGGAGTGTTGATTTTTGTGCGTTGTTGTTGTTTTTGTTGATGCTGTTGTTGTTATTGTTGTTGTTGTTATTGTTGTTGTTGTTGTTGCTGTTGTAGTAGTTGTTGTTATTATTGTTGTTGCTGCTGTTGTTGTTGTTGTTGCTGCTGTTGTTTTTGTTCTTTAATCACAATAAAAATCAGGGAACGAAGCGAATGAGTTTGTTTCTGAATGTCCAACACCAGCGGAATAAAAGGGCAATATCGTTGACGAGTTCCTAGACTGATGTCTGACAATTGTACGATCTGTGACATAGAGACAGTCCTTAAATACCAGGACTCCTGATAAAATAAGACTTGACAGTAAGTCTTGAGAGTAAATGCTCAGGCGCTTACGCCATTCTCCCCCCCCCCCCTCCACCCACACACACACAAAATTGGGGGAGAGGTAAGGGCCCAACCAAAGAAGTTATACAAAGGCGTTGGTCTTATTTGTACATGTAATATATTCGGATCCCACATACAGAGACATTCAAGTGATCTAGATCTAGATCTAGCTCTGGAACTTCTCCTTGTGTATATCTACAACTAGACAATACGCAATGCTATCAAATTACTTTGTACAAGTAGCGCACTGCGGGTACTTAAAGAAAAATGCGCAGTATCCTAGATCACAAAATGCACCTTAATACCGAGACTCCTGTAGAGGCAGTGGGGGGGGGGGGGGGTAGGGTATAATATATTAGCCATTAATCTTAGATAAATGTTGTTCATATCGCCTTTGACGAGGTAGTGTAACGGTAGAGCGTCTGATTTCTCATTAAAAGATTGCGGGTTCGAACCTCACTTGTGCCGCCTTGTTTCCCTCCTAATAGATGTGTCGAATGTCAGTCAGTATATTATTAATTATTATGAAAGGTGAAGTCCCTGGGGTAGAACATAAGGTTCCGACGCAAAAGGTCCGTGGTTTAAACCCTGGCTATTTCGCTCGCTGCTGGTTGGGTCGGTGTCAGTTTAATATGACCAGCTGAGATAGGAGTTATTGTATCCAGCCCTGTTTCGTGTGTGGCAGCACATACAATTGTAAGACGTCAGTCATAGGGCCCGTCCACAATAATGGCATATATATAGTGCTAACTTTGGACGTTAAACCAACTCAACAACAACTACAGCAACCCTGTTTCCGTTTCCAAATTATACAAATCAAAATTTTACCTTTTATAATTCTTCGAAAAATTCACCAAAATAGCGCGCACACAAGAACCAGACTCAAATCATACTATGTGAGAAGGTTAATGATATTAATGACACCCATAAAACTAGAAATCCGTGAGGAAAAACCCCCACCAGAGCAGGGATTTGACCCTACATACTTCAGGTTATAAACTGTGCCCTCTATACCCTGGACCACCAACCCCCGACCACATCAAAAGAAAAGCTAGGTAATAATTGATATGTATTCTCTATAGAGGGAGGGAGAGAATTCTCTCCCTCTCTCCGGGTTTAACGTGTCCTAGGTTCCCCTGGGGGATCCTATACGGCAAAATTAATATTTATTTATTTATTGTGTGTATATATATACAAAATTGAGCTACTCACCTAACGTGCCACGGAGAAGATGTCGAAGGCAAAAGACATTTTGGGTTGGAAGAGCTTTTCCCGCCAATCATAATGGAGCAAAAACTACTAAGGACTTTACTCACGGATTTTGGTGTGTAGATCTATAGACAATTCAACTGACAAAAGTAGCTCGGACTAAATTCACGAATTTGTGTGTGTAGATCTATATAATTCGTCTAACAAGAGTAGCTTGGATTTTACTCACGAATTTTCGTGTGTAGATCTATAGACAATTCGACTGACAGGAGTTACTGTAGCTCGGTCTTAATTCACTTATTTTCGTGTGTAGAATGATCTATAGACAATAACAAAAATAGCTCGGGCTAAATTCACGAATTTTTGGGTGTAGGTCTATAGATAGACAACTCGACTAACAAAAGTAGCTCGGGCTAAATTCACGAAATTTGTGGTGTAGATCTATAGATAGACAACTCGACTAACAAAAGTAGCTCGGGCTAAATTCACGAATTTTTGTGCAGCAATAGACTATAACGTAAAATGATAAGAGTAGGTAAAGTTAGAATAAGAAGAGGGGTTTGCGTGTTATATAGGGAAGCAACCTGGAGTTGTGGGTTAACAAAGTATTGCACCGTTCGTTTATGAACCCTAATAGAGAACTTGCGAATGTGGGATCCCGAACGGAACGACGACGGAATGTAAAAAATTATGTAACGATGTTCAACCATAGCTCTACTTTGTCCTAGACTTACAGAGCCAATGAACGATTAGGAAACGAGTCACGTGTTATTGTAGTGGGAGTCGCAAAACATGAGATGTAAACACACTCTCTCTCTCTCTCTCTCACTCTCTCCCCCTCTCCCTTCTACCCTATCTACCTCTCTCTCTTTCTTTCTCTCTCTCTTTCTCACTCTCTCTCTCCTTCTTTCTCTCTTTCTTTCCTTCTTTCTCTCTAACTCTTTCTCACTCTCTCCCCATCTCCCCCTACCTTCTGTCCTGTCAACCCCTCTCTCTTTCTTTCTTTCTATCTTTAATTATCTCTATCTTTCTCTCTCTGCCTCTCTCCCTTCCTAGCTCTCTCCCTTTCCTTCCTCTCCTTCTATCTCTTTCTCCCTACCTGCCTCCCTCTCTTTCCACATCTGTGACTTTCTTCCTTTACCTCCCTCCCGCCCTTTTTCTCTCCTTCTCCCTCACTCTCTCTCTCTCTCTCTCTCTCTCTCTCTCTGTCTTT